>JAPYYV010006414.1:0-17494 GCA_030522625.1 Copidosoma aretas | reverse complement strand
AGCCTTTTTTTCAAATCTGTTGTAATATAATTTTTTTTTAGGTTATTTTATTTATTTGGAGGTTAGAATTTTACGTGTTATAGTTTGCTATACTTTTTTATTATTCTCAGCTCTATGCTCTAACAATAATTCTCTTTTTACATTCTTTGGTTATAATTTTTTCAGTAACAGTGGAGACAGTTATTGAATTTTGACAAATGCTTATAGAAATCTCCTAACTCCATGAATAACTCATAACATTCTGGTGATAATTTGTCAACAATTTTGTGAGTACTAGTAAGTTGAACATAACAGTGTATTTCGCAGCTATGTGCCCCTAAGTTTATACGGTACCACTTACTCTATCCTCCTCGAATCATACTAATAGATTATTTCGTTTTCCTTTTATAAACGAAAAACTATCACTTACCTGGAAAAAAATTTGTAATTAGATATATCTTAGCAACCCGTTAAATAGTTTTAATTATAATGGGATTGAATTTGCTCTCAACCTTGCGGCGAATTGTAGAACATTCTAGTTTTTCGCAATATTAAGTTTAATTTTATATGTCTTGTTGAATAATCTTTCGTAAATTATGGGTTAATTGGATCTTATACAAGCATTAAAAACCTTTTTTCAATTTTGAATCATTTGGATACGTTTTGTCACTCTTTTTTTAACAACGAAATATAAGTAATTTTTTGAAAAATTAGACACCTTAAAAGATGCTTAAAAGTTTTGTATACCGTCCTGGCAATATGTTCGTCACCCAGTTATTTATAGACATTATCTTTATTACCTGTCAGACTATTTATTGTGTTCTATACAAATTCATTCATAACAGTGCTTTTCTTTTCCTATCACCGTATCTTTGTCCATACCAATCAATTTCACTGGCGTCGTACAACATCTATTGTGCATTTTTTTCAATCTTAAAATGATAACAGCACATACCTCAATATTTATCTATTCTTCGAGGACCTTATTTACCTCTGGTTTAAAATTTTTACCTTTAAAATACTTGATTTCAATAATTATATTATCATTTCTCTTTTTCTTCTTATCTAGTTCGTTAGTTGCTTCCACGTACTTAATTTTTTTTTTCATAACACCATAAGAGTAATCGCTCTATTATCTGGCAAATACGACAGAAGACCGGAATTCAATAATTTTATTCATTTATGTTGTCTGTAGCGTATGAGGTACTTAATCTCAAATACCTACCCCAATTTTTTGATACTTTAACTGAATCCAGGGCCCAATACGCTCTTGTTGTGATATTCGGCGATTCTAACACTGATATTCCTTAACAAGAACCGGACTTTAGGCGTCTGCGCGCGTACATCCTTGCTTGCGACCTGCACCCTGTACCGTCTGTCCCGCCACATCATGCTATAACGGTTAGCGGTCCGTTACATACTTGGATTGACTTATCTATTATTAATGATCCATATTACCTTGTTAAATACGTTAAATCAGATGTTTCTTTCGCAGCCGGATACAATTGGACTGAAATAACCCTAGAATTTCGGATGTATTAACCTAACTGAAAAAACAATTGCGGCTCGTTCACTTTTAAAAATTAATCCTATGAATCCAATTACTGTGTACAATAAAAAGCTCTTATTTTACTTTCCGGATGAGGTTGTGGATCCCATCTCTGCTGATATTAATCAATTAACAACTATACTTATGGAGGTAGTTACTCGAGCGTATGAAGTTGCACCGATCGGACAAAAAACGATCTCCTCACATCCGCATCGCAAGGCCTGGGTAAGCAGCCATGTACGCCTAATGATGAAGAAAAAGGATAGCACATACGAAACTTTCAGACAAATAGGCCTCACGATGGATCTTCATCGATACCGCTTTCTCGTGTAGGCTACCAAGAAAGATCTTGACTTAGCGATTGTCAAAGTTTTCAAAAAGAAACTCGAAGACTGTCATGACGGGCGCTATTTCTAGCAAGTATCAAAAAGTATGGGAATATCAGGAACATCTCTTATACTCCAATCAATAAATTTTTCTGAGATCTTATTCTAGATTCTTTAGGTATACATTAAACAGTGTAAGGCTAAGTAAGTAGCCTTGTGTAATCGCTTCTGCTGTCCACTGGGGCTCCGATGTCTTCTGTCATGTTTGTACTTATATTTGTGTTTCTCCGTTGTTTTCATAACTTTCTCTCCAAGTATAGTGCTAATTCTTCTTTCTTACTTATTGTCTATTATATGATTGAGTAAAAATACTGCAGCCATTGCTTACCTTACTTCCCTGAATCCAAACTGACTGTATTCTAGCCAACTATCTACCTCTTGTTTTAGCCTTGTGTTTAAGATCTCTGCACACATTTTATATGCCATGCTCATGGAAGTTACTCCTTTACAATTCTCATCGACGTCTCTCTCACCTTTCTTATGAATTAAAATTATTGTACCTCTGTTCTAACTGCTAGATATACCATTGCCGTTCCATATGTTTGAGATCATATCCCAGAAGTAGTTTCTAAGTGACATTAGCACGTTGTTTCACACTTTGTTTTTCAGTTCATCTTCAAGTGGCGCCTTATTGTCTTTCAAACATATAATTTGCCTAATAAACTCCTCTCCTGTGCTCTCACTTTCCTCAGACGACTGTTTCTCGTTAAAACATTATCATATCTTTTACCACGGCTGTCTTGAGTTTCTCCTTGAAGTGCTTCCTGCAGGTTTGGAATTTAATAGACTTATCTCGTTGTATTATAGTTTTCCTCCATTTGTTAATATATTTCCACACTTCTGCCTCTGTTTTATCATTTTTATTCTTACTTCTTTCTCCTCCTTTAGTTATTTTCTTCTGACTTTATACCATTGTTTGTACTCACTTTTTGCCTCCTTAAATTCTTCTCTGAGTATCTATTTCTTCTTCTACAATCTCGTTATGTTCATTCGTTTGTGTTTTTGTACTTTGGGAATGTCTTCCTCTATTTTTGCCCTTACTTTTTTCAAATTTTCCTGTTTGCTTGCTTTTGTTGTTCCATTCTTGGAATCTACTTATTAAATTGGCTTTTAGTTTCTCTGTCCATATTATTCTCTCCTTCCACTATACTTCCCTTTCTTCTGATTTTTTCCTAAATACACTCCACTCATTGACTCTTTATTTTGTATTACTACTTTAAGCGGCTTGTGATCCACATCTATACCGTCACCTAGCTGCATATTCTTTAACCCATCTGCCGCCTCCTGATTTGCTATCATATAATCAATTAGTGATTCCCCTTTCTGATCGACGTGTAAGAAGCGCCCTTCTTTACCTTTGCTGCCATTAATTACACGACCACACAAATAAATAAAAATTGTTGGGTCTGGAGGTCTGACTATGTAAAAAGTATGTTTTTTGGGTCGCTAAATCTTAATACAAGTTCACCTAAACTCTAGCACCTAAGGGTTTGGACATTACCTGAAAAAATAATTAAAAATCTGCTAAAACCGTTGAAAAAAAAGGCCTGGGAATCTGACTATGTACACTGTATGTTTTTGGGTTAGCTGAATTCGAATCCAAGGTCAATTAAATTTTAGTACGTCAGGGTTCGAATATAACCTCTAAAAATGCTTGAAGATCCACGATAACCGTTAACATTGTTTGTTTTAAAACGATTTCTGACCTAAAATTTGGTTACTTATCCTCTTTATGACCAATTCAATAACCCTATAACTCTTAACATATTCAACCTTTTCGACCTTGCATGCCTTTTGAAGGCCCATCAGCATTAGCAGTGTAAGGAGGTCACGTGCACCGATCATGTGCATCATATTGACCAAATAAAGGCCGGTTTCAGATGTATCAATTAATAAATACATAAACAAAAATAAATAAATAAATTGATGTATAAATATAAATATAAAAATAAGTAAATATCTATGTATTTATATTAATATACTACCAAATAGATTAATACAAATAAATAAATGTACGTCTAATTTATTACACGAATAAGATAATATAAGAAGAAATCTTTAGTACTGTTTTTTCTTGGAGCTACATCGCATTTTCTTGTCTTTAAACGATCTTCGCAACCAATCGAGTTTTCATTTCCGACTTTCAGTAGATTCTTCCTATAAGATTCAAAATAAGCTACCCTCAAAACGTACATTATACGAAGTCAGACCCAAAAACCGTAATTTTTTTTTCTGAAGGTTTGAGTGAATTTTAAAGTGTTTTCCAAGGTTATGTCAAAATCCTGACGTGACACATAATCATAAGTGGTCTTAACCATTGCATCAAGTCCTCCTGTTGGTTCGTAAATCCTTAAGGGGAATTCACAAATTGTGTGAGGCGTTTAGGGGAGGGGGAGCAGGAAAAATCTCACCAAATCTCATGTACGTGAGGGGGGGCGGGCGTTACAAATCTCACGCGTTTTTTTTTTAAATACTCAGTTGGAGTGGCTGAACATAAACGAGGTTAAAGAAGTTGACAATTTTAAGGATGATAAGATGGACATTATATGCCCAACTATTTCTTTAGAAGAGACTCACCATTCTTTATGGATTGATTTAGAATAAGCGTTTGCAGCGGCTTATGTAGCTGCAAGTTGTTCAAAGTTTTAACAATGTTTTTTTGTAAGAAATACAATTAAATACAGTCGAATTTCTTTTGTTATCTTTGTTATATTTTAATTTTATCACATACATAATAATAATATTTTGTATGGAAATAACTATTATCTACTTAAAGTACTGTGTATCTTGTTAATGAAACATATTGTATTTAATTTTAGAACAGTAAAAACTTTCTTTCGATTGCATGAAACATTTATACCCCTAGCGTAAAAACAGTATTCCCAAAATCTCACGTGAGATTCGAGAAAAGCGAAGAGGGAGGGGGCAAAGCGTTGTATTCAAACATTGAGTATTGGACTCCGACGGTCTGAAACGTTTCAGATATCCGATTCGGAGTATGCTATATACAGTCATGAGGTTCGTCTTACAGCAGGGCTCCCAGATTTCTGGGATATTCACTAGCAGAGCGGTTGCATCCCGCCTCTGAGCGCTCATTGGCAGAATGGCAGCACGCGGTTCGAGCGGCTGAATTAAGGCTATACAGTGCACTCGTAAATAAATATCCATTAACCAAATGCGCTCGAGTGCCTGCACTTTTGATTGTTGAATAGGTAGTCTATATCCAAAGCAATAAATACCAAGTAGCCTAGTACTATCGAATGTCTGCTCTTTTATTTATTAGATTTTTTAGGAAAATAAAAAGACTCTAAAGCGCAAAAATAAAAGGTGTTAAACTTTATTAGAAGAATATGACCACAGACGAGGACGTACAAAAGCCATCTGATCGAGAGTTGACTGTAGCAGTTGTACGCGCGTAGGTCGTGTAATTTACCCGCTGTATAAAAAGGAGAATAAAGATATATAAGGCACGAACTGAAATATTATGTCTATATATCTAACAATAATAATTACTTATATACCAAGTAGTTACTTCCCAGTGACCCAGTACCAGCGATTGCCTGCACTCTTATTTATTAGATATTTTTTTGAATCCCAAGCAGTAACCCCCAGTAACCCAGTACTATCGACTGTCTGCACATTTGTTTATTGTATTAACACTTTTACAACTCAGAGATAAATGATCGTATCTGAAATGATAAGAATATAAATTAAAGGCGACGATCTATACTATACGATGGCGTTATCTAATAGCAGCCAAACAAAATCGAGATACGGCATAACTTTAAAGGCACGTAAAAAGAGCATTGATGATAGGATAACTCAAAATCATGATTGGCTAATTCTGACAGCGGATTCGGTTTTTGCGCATCAAATTACTGCGGATACAGGTACTTTACATGAAACCATCTAAAAAATTGCTTTTTTTTGCAGTTCTGTGGAAATAATTCATAATTACACTAATTTTGGAGTGCCCAAGGTCATTGGGATTGCGGCACTTAAGTATATGCTAACTAGAGTTAAGGAAGTTCTATTCCTTGCTATTATCTATGCAGTGCATTCGACTGTTTGCTATGTCGTCTGTCTTTCTTATACTTGTATGAAAACATAGAATTTAGTAGTATTAGGAATATTATTAAAATTTATTTTGTATCTTACGAGCACCATTACTGCATTTTTGAGGGTAATTTAAATCATCCCATCTTCACTTATCACAAAAAATTTTCATTAAGAAGATTTGATGAGCAAATATAGCTATATTCGCAAATTATTCATAAAGTTAGTTATGCAAATCTAAGAATATAAGGATTATTTTTATGTGACGGAAATATTATCTATGTGTTAAAGTGGAATTTTTACTTCTTTTTTATAGTCTATACTAAGATATTGTCAATAATAAAAATTCTTCAATAAATATAATGGCAAATTTTTAATTTCGATCTGATTTTCATTTCGCAAGGCTTTTCATTCCCAAAAAGATTTAAAATAGAGTCAACGTGAAAAATATTTTAAAATATAACCAACATGTCTGAAGTATAGTACGATTGTTTACTCAGAAATATAAATTTTTACCAATTTCCTTACCAATCCATACAAAAATTGCACGTCACATTGGAAATTTTAATATGAAAAATATTGCCATCTTCATTCTTTCTAAAATAGTTTAAGAAATAAAACAAGCCTTATTTAATTACAATAAAAAAAAATTGAAAATTTTCGATTTGATTAATTAAGGTGTTTTTATAATTTACAATATCTTAGAATACATACTCAGACATAAAAAAAAATTTTTTATTCAACACAAAGATTACCCAAGTATCATATGAAAATTATTTCATGTTATAAAATTTTTACAACTTATTTTATAAATAATTCCAGAATACAGCTCTATCTGCGGTTATGAAACCTCCTCAAAAGTTCATTGTTAACCAGTATTATTTACGAATTACACGCTGCTTGTTATTTAAATATTGTACTAAATAAAAAGAGCGCAGATACTGGAGAGAGTATTATCAATTAGAAAATACAGAAAACCTCTATGATAATTGACAACTCTATTATCTAAGAAATAAAAAGAATAAAGAAAAAACAAAGTGAGAAAAATATAGAGAATAGACAAACATAAAAGCAAGTTAAAAAAAGCAATACTGTTGGCTGAGCTATGAGAACTAAAGAAAAAGGTACGAAATAAGTACGAAAGAAAAAGGGTTTTAAGTGATAGACTGTAGGTTCTGCAATGAAAAAAAAAAAAACATAGAGCAAATATTGCTATGTTAAGAGAAAAGAAGCAAATGTAATAATAATGTCGGTCAGAAATATAGGATTACAAGAGAATTGAGAGATATACAGGAGAGAGATGATTTATGTAAATGTATAAGATATTTCTGTAGGTAAATAAGGCACTACAGAGCAAAGATTGAAATTTTAATGATATGTTATGCGTTATAAGTTTAAATATTATGTAAATGTAAAAAGAAATTTTAACATCTTCCTACGTTAATGTATAAAAAACAGTGATGATAAAGTATGTTGAATCAATTACGTATTATACTCGTATTCTATTTTAAATGCAATCAGTATTTATTTAAGGGGATATGCATTCTTAATAGTTATGACACAAGAAAGGGGAACGTAGAAGGATGAAAAAGTCTCTATGAGAGATGAAAAAATAAATAAATAAAAAATTGTGACGTCCGGAATAAAGGCACTGTAATCGGCAAAATTGAGCTGAAGACTTGCTTTTGTACTATCAACCATTACTTTGTTTAGGATATAGCTACGATATCCACTTTAAAAGCAGCTAAAAGTGCTTAGAAAAAGCTTTAATTTGATTACCAGATGAGCCTAGAAAGTCGATCAGGGCCAAAGTTACGGACGATTTAAGTTGGTGTAAAAAAAACTCGCAATCAACAAAATTAAAGCTTTTTCAACGTAATTTTGATTTTCTCGTAACATTCGATCCAAGCATCATTATCAACTCAAATAAAGCTCAAATTAAAGCCCTTTGCAAGCGCTTTCGATTACCAATCGAGCGAAAACTCTTACTTTGTTCTGAGTTGGACGGTAGCTAAATACTTTAATAACACTAAAGTTGGTAAAAATCATAGTGTTTCTTCTTTGATTGTAGATCAGCTCTGAAAGTAAGTATGACATTTGCTTGTAAAGTTCTTCATAGCGCTGACAAAGAGCTTTAATTTAAGCTCCGATTAAATCAAAAGCATTAATCACAAGGAAAGTTACAATGGTTTTAAATCAATGCTCAAAAATGACGGGAAATATAGTTTTTTATAGAAAAAGCACGTTTCAGGTGCTTTTTCTTACAAATTTAAAACGTTTATAACTTTGGTTTAGTCCAGCCTTTTGGACTCTTTTGGAGCTTAAATTAGAGCTAATTCTTTGCGCTATGAATATTTGTTGGAAAGGACTCCTGATTATGACTAAGAGTTGAATTGTGACCACATTCTACACCAACTACAAGCATAAAACTTGGTAAAATTGGACTAGTACTTTTTAAGTCGTACACCGACTCTAGATGATATAATTTTACTTCTTTGAAAAGAAAACAGAAGCGCACGTTCTCCATAGAGATAATATAGATAGACGAGGGAAGGTATTGGGTTGCCATTAAGTCAAAAAGCGACGGTGGTAGAAAGAGAAAGAAGACGGCGGTTTGCATGCATCTCTCTCACATGTCTGCTCTTTGTTAGCTCTCCTGCTCTCCACTCTTCCTCGTCCACTTCGAACCAACAAATCAGCGGAAACGTGCAAGAGAGATGCGTTCTCAGCTTTGATTTAAGCTCCGAAAGAGTCCAAAAGGCTGGACAGAACCGAAGTTATAAACGTTTTAATTTTCTAAGAAAAAGCGCCCGAAACGTGCTTCTTTCATAAAAAACTCAATTCCCCGTCATTTTTGAACATTGATTTTAATTTCGCGAAGAGCTTCTATTTAAGCTCCATTTAAGTCAAAAATGATGCTTCGATCGAAAGTTACGAGCAAATAAAAATTACGTCGAAAAAGATTCAATTTTGTTAATTACGAGTTTTCTTTTACATTAACTTAAATCGTCTGTAACATTGGCCCTTATCGACTTTCTGAGCTCATCTGGTGTTCAAATTAAAGCTTTTCTCAATTGTGTTAGTTGATTTAAAAGCATATATCGTAGCTATATTCTGAACAAAGTAATAGTTGAAAGTACAAAAGAAAGTTTTCGCACAATTTTGCCAATTTTGCACAATTTCACTCCCATCATTCCGGATGTCACGGCTCTTCCCAGAGCAAGAAAGAAGGGGGTGCCCCAGACCAACTCGCACTCTACTGATTAAGACGAATAAGATATGCCCTTGAGAGCTCATTTACTTGCGAATTCACCATGAAACCAGCAAATAACTGTCGATCAAAAAATGGTTACGAAAAACGTTAAATTTCTTGTAGAATTCAAGATATATGTATTAAAAAATAAATTCTTGTATTGAATAGTTAGACAAAAGAATAAAAACATTAAAACATTGACATTTGCGCGCGGAGCGTGCAGAGGCGAAGCTCTACTAGTATATATACTAGTGAAGCTTCGCCCCGTGGACGCTCTGCGGTCCCACACATATATTTTCAATTTTTATTCTTATTTTGTAATGTATGAATTAAGAATTTATTCTTTAATACATACATGCCTGCATACATGGGAAACTAAAATAAACATAAATATTCTGTTGGAAATCGAAGAAATATAGTCAATACATGGAAGTAGTTCACATATTTATCAAATTATTATTACTAATTCAATACTATTTAATGACTCTCATCGGTTTTGAAGCTTATCATTGATATAAATTTAATATTTATTGAATTATTATTATCACAGAATCAATCATGCGCTTTTTTTTCTTTTTTTTTGAAAATTTTTACAATTAATTATAAATAGTTCATAAGACGATAAATTTTTTTAATTCTTACTCAATATTAGCGAAGGGAAAATATTTACTTTTTTCACATCCTCCCACGTTCCCTTTTTCTTGTGTCATAAATACTTAAAATTAATTTTCCCTTAAATTAATACTAATAGTATTTACAATTTACAACAGTATCTAATACAAAATTGGTACAGCATAGTTCAACATTAATATATGTAGGAATTGCTTTTTTCATTGACATTATAGTTAACTATATAACGCATAAACTACAATTTTACGTTTAAAATTTGCTCTGCAGTCCCCCATTTAGCTATATTTTCGAAAGGTCTTATATATTTTCATAAATTATTTGCCGGTTTCGTTGTAATATGTTAATAGCTCTCTTCTGCAAAATCTTTCCATTATATTTTAATCCTATATTTCTTCCTAATATTATTTAATTTTCTTTTTGTTCTGCCTTTTCACATAGCCATATATGCTCCATGCTCTCTTTTTTTTTTTATCACAGAGCCTACACAAGTCTTTTATCACAAGTCTGTCACTTTAAATCTTTTTTCTTTTGTCTATTCTAGTCTCATATCTTAGCCAACATCACTGCTCTATTAAATCCATTGCTAGGTTTTCCTCCTCCCAATATTTTTTTCACCCGTTTTTAATTTTATTTCTGTATAATATTACAGAAGTAAGAGTTGTCAATCACCTTTCAAGCTTTCTATATTTTCTAATTGATTAAAGTCTCCCTACCCCTTATAAAATTCTCTTTGATTTTTTCAAGTTTAGTTTTCTCGGTTGCCCTTTTCAAAAGTCCTATCGTTTGTCCATCCCCTACTTTTTCACATCATTCTTTAACTTCCTTGCACCATTTTGTCAGATTTTTATTCATTATGCCCCTTAACTCTTCCACCAATTATACGTGTGGCCACCTGATCTTGTCCATTTTTAAAATGTGAAAAAGTATTTTCCTGCCCTATTTCTTATGTCTACTTCTTTACCAACTCTACCCGCCTCCATTTTTCATATACATTCCGGTGTATTTGCATTTAAACCTAACAACATTTTTGTTAATCTGCCATCCATTTCTTCTTTTTGTTTTCGTCCCTAAGTCTCTGCTCCGTGAAAGCAACCTGTCTTTATCATTTAATCTATGAGAAATAATCTTCGATTCCAACTGTTCACATAAGCGGTTTTTCTCAAGCCCCAAACTGCGTTAACTGCTCTTTGCGTTGACTAACCATTCCTTTTATAAATCTCCTTCAAAGGTTTTCCTTTTTCCAATATTTTTCTCTCCCCAGTTAATCTTTCGTTTTTTTATAACATTTACAAATGTTAGAGTTGCCAATTACAACCCGATTGATGACAGTCTTTCGACCCCTTGTAAAACTCTATTTGATTTTCTCAAGTTCATTTTCCTCTGTTGCCCTTTTAATAAGTCCTGTCGTTTCCTATGCCACACTTTTTTATATCGTACGTTAACTTCTCTGCCCAAGTTTGTCGGATCTTTATTGATTATGCCCCTTAATTCATCCATTGATCATACGTGTACCCTCCTGTTCTTGTCCACTTGTCAAATGGGCAAAACCAAATTTTCTGCCCTATTCTTGTTTTTTTCGTATTAACTCTTTTAGCCCCTATTTTATATATATATATATATATATATATATATATATCATTGTACAAGAAAACAAGGTCGGTCGATTAGCCTTACCGATTCCGGAACAGTTCGCGCAGGAGACCACATGAAGTCATCAATTCGCATATGCTAAACATCTATAACTATAGTGCCGTGTTTATGACGTAATACAGGCTCCTTCTCTGATTGGGCGAGCCATGTGAACATACGTGTGGATCTACCTTGTCTTCTTGTACCATAATACATACCTTAGTGTTTTTGCAATGGAACCAAACATCATTTTTGTAAATCTGCTTTCCATTTTTTCTACTTCTTTTCTTTTTATCCCCAAGTATCCGTTTCGTATAAGCAATTTCATTGTATCTTTAAAACAAATAATCTTCCTTTCATACTATTCACTTTAGCTCTCTTGCTTAAGCTCTAAAATGCGGTGACTGCCTTTAGCATCCCACCTATCGTTTTTTCTCCGTGACACGTGAAGCTATTTTTTGTTAAAAACTACACTCCAAGGTCTTTTTACTCGTTGACAACTTTCGATACTGGCTCTTTCAATTTGAATAGATCTTTTCCTATCCCTTTTCTATTGTTAAACATTAAGAGTTTTGTTTTTTTGTATTTTTCATACGATATTAAAATAAGTTTTTCTGCTTTAGTTTTGTGCCTTTAAGCTGCTCCGTGCATAACACAGCATCATTAGCAAATTGAAGACAGTAAATTTTTAGTTTTAATACTGTAACACCTCCAGTATTCTTATCGTCTATATTATCTAATAAAAAACTAAAAAGTACCGGGCTACATGGTTTTTGTGCATTCATAGATTCTTTTCAATATTTTTAATATTTTTATTTCTTGTCCTGTTCTCTCTAATTTCATCCAGAAAATCTCTCTATTGATCATCATATGCTGTTTTGAAGTCTACAAACACTGCATATCATTTATTGACTCCTTTTTGTAGTTTATGTTTACATGAACTATTTAGTACAACAATATAGTCCCTTGTTCTTTTTTTTGCTCTGATGCCAGCCTGACTCTCGTTTAATATTTTAAAATCTTTTACCTATTTTTTCACCCTTCCAGCGATCATAAATGCTAATATCTTTAATCCCTCATTTAATAACGCAACTCCCCTGTATCCTTATTACATCCTCCTACTCCTTCTCTGCCTTGTGAATTAGATTTCAGCTATTTTCCACCCTTTAATAATTTGTGATTCTAACTGTACTATCAAGTATGTTTGTTAATTCTATCATTCAAATCATAGGCAGATTTTTAAAACATTTTTGCACGATTTCGTCGTCTCCTGCGGCTTTTCCGATTTTTATTTTACGTAGGTCTTATTGTAGTTTAATAATCGATACATCTTTGTCAATATCCTTTAAGACTTTGTTGTTGATTCCTATACTCCTTTTTTCGTTTTCCGTAAAACATGCCTAACTTCTGTCTCCTGGCAATTTTTTAAAATTCTTCTCTTATGCCAGCGATTTCAAAGGTCATCTGCAGATGATTACCCTTACTTTTATTTACTACTTTTAAAGTTCCAACAGCACTATAGCCCTCCGTCTTCACGTTTAATGAAAAATTAGGACTGATCACTCCCGTTCTCTTTTATAAAGTTATCTACCCTCCCGAATCTCCTCTTGTATACCCATTCTTTATTACTTATCCTATGTTTCAGCACTATTTCAACAGTTTTTTGCCTTCACTATTTAGACCATCATTCTCTGACTTTCTTTGGCGATACGAGCTAAAACCGCATATAAAATGATATAATGTTAAATAAATAGAATATATTCTTGTTCTTTAAATTAAATGATTTCAATTGACTAATTTGATTTTTTGTATTAGTGGAGTACTCGATGAATCGTCTGTGCTCCGGAGTTTTTCAAGATTATTGAAATATGATCAGCAGACTAACAATAATGATCTGTAACAATAATAATAATATTACCAAAAAGTAATAGATTTTCATTATTATAAATGTATTAGAAAGTAATTTACTTATTACAAATGCTCGTTCAGATGAATAATAGACAGATCTTTCACTCGTAATCTAAATAGAGAGTGTAATTTCCTAATCAATACAAGAGAAGGTTACCATGGACTTTCAGAGTTATACATGATTACATTAACATAATATATTGGAATCTAAAAATATATTTGTTAATAGGAATGTCACATTTCGGGATGAAAACATTACATTTTATAACATAGTTTCTTTTGAAATTTAAAATTAGGAAAATTTTTATCAAAGATAAAAGACTAACAGGTAGAGGAAGAGGTAGAGGTGGAATGCAAAAAAATTAAGCGAGGTAAAGCAACTGTTATTAGATTAAAAATATTGGATCGTTGGAAATGATAGAGCAGGAGCAAGAAGAGCTGACCTAAATGCAGTTGTATTAAAAATCACGTCAAAATGAGCGAATAACTACACGATTTAAGGAAATCGTAGGTAGGGTATTGGAGGGGGAGGTGTAGGGGAGCTGATTGAGATCCGGGGGGTTCAAATGTTCTTCTTCTTTTTCACACGCAATTATCATCAATTTTCTTTTTTTCTTAATCCAAAGATTTAATATTTAGGAAATTTCATGATCTTAAAGATCTCTACTACAAAATATTCTGAAACAACGTTCACTGGCAAAAAATTCATATTCTCAAAAAAATCGATTATCCAAAACCGATTAAATTTAAATGAAATTTTTTAGGAAATTTAATTAGAAAAAAAAAAAAAAAAAAAAAAAAAAATAAAACAACAAAAAAAAAAAAAAAAAAAAAAAAAAAAAAAAAACAATTTTCCGGAATCGATTACATCAAAACAAAAAAAAAGAATCGATGAAACTGAAATTTTATTTTTCAGCAAAGATAAATATCCAAAAACGTATGTGTAGGTGAATAATTTTATTCATTTCTCTGAATGAATAAGGACTAAATAATTATTGCTACAAATTCTTTCTTTAGTAAATAATATAATGGATAGATTATTAATAAAATCGGTATTTTCGTACATTATCAGTGTTTCTCAATAATATGGGAAATTCACAACAAAATTAAATTTCATTTTTGTTATCGATTAATAATGGGGCTTTAATGAAAAAGCGAAGAAAATGCAACGGAAAAAAAAACATTAAAAAAAAAAAAAGAGTGCAAGAAAAATTGTTTCAGGTGAAGTAACGGGCCGTATTTTAAGACAAGTGTACGGATTTATTGGACAATAGTTTAAACATTCATTTTTAAAAAGAATCCGATGATATGCTGCTGTAAAAAATTTCTTTCATTTATTGATTATCTTAATTAAATAGCACAATCAATTCCGAATGCAACCATATATTATTTACTAAAAAACAAAACTCCTTAGTTAGGATGTTGTTTGGCTCTAATAACAGCAGGCAAGACAAATGAGAACAAATGAAAAACACCAATGGCTGTTGCTGTTAAATCGTTTATTCATCCCCTGACAGCGTCTCATATTTAGGACTTGAAAAAGCTCTTACCAAAGAGTAGAGAAACTTTGTCAGGGGATAAATAAACGATTTAACAGCAACAGCCATTGGCGTTTTTCATTTGTTAAAATTTCTTATTACTTCTTACCAAGAAACTATGTTGACGTACGTGCTGTTTGAGAACAGAACTGTAGTAACACTTATAAATTATCTTGTGAAATCTCAAAACCTTTCAAACTTATACCTATAAATTGTCGATTAGCGTGAAGTTTATTCCTTTAAAAGCATAATAAAATCAAAAAAGTTTGATGTATGCATGTTTTTTTAAATAGAGGCTGTTTGATCGACGTACATTTAACAAGATAACGTCCGTTTTTAATGGACGAAAATAAGCCTGTCTTTAATTCCACAGACTTCCTGTACCAGTATATTGGACACGTGTAAAAGTAGTGTTGTTAACCTACGTTTTTTCGTGTTTTTATAAATAATTAGTTTATGTTAAGTGTAGTGCATGTCACGCACTCTCCGTTGTTGATATTCTATCATGTTGTATACTAAGTCCAACAAAGTAATTAAACCTCTGTCTATTTATTGGCACAAAGCTTCCTCATTTAAATGGTCTACTATTTTTTTTTAATAAAAACTGTAAAAAAGACTTTTGTTATGTAGTTTGTGTGTAAGGTTACAACGTCCGACATTGTCAAAAGACTATTGTAATTTTACTATGTCAGACGAGGGTTTTTGAAGTTATACTTCTATAGGCGCGTTATACAGGGGAGTAAACCAATAATTTCAAAATTTTAACCCTAAATTAATATGGAACGAAAGAGAATTTTTAATCTTATTACTAAAAAAAAAAAAATTTCTACGGGATTCTCGGACTTTAACTCTCGATCTCCTGCATATGAACCGAGCACATCCACTTAGCCATGTGCTATATTTTCACATAGGTTACTCTCACTTTCTCTAATAGCGTGGTTCATGACTTCTTTTGCATATAAATCTTCCTTTACTGTTTATTGATTAATTTGTTTTTAAATATTTAAATTAATCATATACATTGATAAATTGTTAATTTAATTAATTTATTTTCCAAACCTTAACAGCAAAGTTTTACATTAATTTACAGTACGTACAGGCATGGAAAATGGAAGAGGGAGAGAGAAAGAGAGCCACACCTTTCTTTTAGTGTTGGTTTATTGATACGAGGTTCTATGTACCAATTATTTGATTTTCATTGCATCTCATTTTTTCCAAATTTTTTAAGTAAGAACTTCTTTAGGCGCACCTTGGTAATCCGAAAGCTGAGGGGGTCCTCGTAGCCATTAGGTCCTCCACGAGGTAATTTGCTATTTTCTCATATATGTTTGTGCGTAGAATCCGAATTTTTCAGGTACTATGCCGAAAGCCTGTAAATTTTTTTATCATTATGATTATTTAATCAAACGAACTAAAAATTGCGTATTCTATTGAAACAAACATTTTTTCTTGTCCTTCGGTCCATTTTCAATAAAAAAGGTCTCTTGTGATTTTTTTGGAAAACCTACAATATATACATACACAAGGACATATATAGACATGTAGGAAACTATATTTTTTTCAGAGGTGATAAAACTAAAAAAAAAATAAAATAAAAAAAAGTCCTGTTAATCAAAATAAATCGAGTGCGTCCTAATATATGAATAAATATACAGATAAACATAGATACCCCCCACACACGAACATCATTTTTTTTATCTCTACTGAAATACATTCTTTCGTAGAAAATTTCATAATCTTACAGACACTCTATAATAAATTCTGGTAAAATAAAGTTAAAAAGCCAAAAAATACTTTTTCGAAAAAATTGATAAAATCTAAATGAAAAAAAAAACCATGTAGCGAAATTCAATAATTCTTTTAGCAATAACAATGATATTAACAGAAAGAAGTGTTTCTTAATCCAAACCGGACTTGCAGGTCATGAAATATGGCTATTTATATACATATACATTATACACCCATACGCACTCACACACTTTTTTTTCATTTGTATCTACATACTTTTTTTTTGTAGTAAATTTGCTAATCTATCAGATTTTGTTTCTTAAATCATGCTAAAATATTGATTGATAGTGTAAAAATCCACTTTTTCAAAAAAAGAGATTTTCAAAAATTGATAAATTTTAAATGAAACGAAATATATAGCAAAATATGAATTTTTTTAAGCGATGATAGGAATAAAAAAAAAAAATCCCTGTTGGATCAAAATCGGTCGAGGGAATCCTGAGATACAACTGATTACACACACACACACGCACGCACGCACGCACACACACATTATAAATAATTATTTATAGTACACATGCATGGAATATGCCTTAATGCGCACGCAGTCCATGTCGGTCGAGTAGATCAATGTGCACGTAGTGCGTGAAAGTCAGCTAGCGAGCGACAGTCAGCTGATTTCAGGACTTGGCTGCACCTGCGATAGCGACCTGTCTCGCATCGAGTTCATAGCCTTAAGGGTGTGTTTATATAAATTAATATTTTCCCCGGACTTTACGTTAATAATTATGATAGTAATCTCGATAATGATAATTAATGATGATGATAATGAGGATTG
>JAPYYV010006413.1:0-20548 GCA_030522625.1 Copidosoma aretas | reverse complement strand
CTACATTTTCCATTTTGTTTCAAGTCTTTAAGTCAATTTTTGAGATGGACAGAGGGGGGGGTCCGCTTGACAGAGAATGCCCCATATATATATATATATTTTCGTACCATCGGCCGTAAAACGGACCGCGTCGTCGTCTTGGAATGCCGCTTTCCGGTTCTCTAGGTACGAAAAATAGTATACACACCTCGTTTGGAGGTAAAGAAATGTCCTAGATTTCACGTTGACCACCCTCGGCTTCGCCTCGGGCGTTTATTCACGTGAAATCTGCGACATTCGTAACCTCGCTCACTCGGTGCGTAATCTACTAATATTGATTCATGCATGCATCTGTGTCAGTATTGGAATAAGTATCAACGTGTTCGGACGTAAGCTGGACAACACCAAAGCCAGCATCCGAGATTATCTCGGGATTGGATGCAAAATCACTGTTAATATACAGTATGATCTAGATAATATGAGACTATGCAATGTGGCAGCAGCAATCAATCCAACTGATGCCATGAATTTTAGCATTTTTCAGAAGGAGAGAAAAATTACAATGAATAAGCAAGATAAGCCATGTGTAATTTTACATGGTTTTAATGACCTATATACACAGAAAATAGTAAAATGAGAGCAAGAAATACTTAATGTGAAAGACGCTTTGGCTCTAATAATCAACATCTCTCCGGAAGGTAATTAGAACAGATGTCACCCAAGCAATATACTGGTTGTGTTTGTGATCATTTATTGCATTTGCTCACCAGACACCAATGAGGATGGATTGTAAGAAAAAAATTGTAGCAGAGAAGCTCTACAAATAAACTTACCGAAAACATCAACGTTGAAAGTATGATATACGAGGATTGGATAAAACTTGGCCAGATGGTCTCGTTCAAATGATACTGTATGCTCAAGAAAACAAAGGTTATAAGTACATGCTGACCGTTATCGATATATTTTCAAAGTTTGCATTAGCCAACCAGTGAAACGTAAAACAGTAGATGACGTCACAGCAGCCACGAAATCTGTACTTAGTCGAGGTCAAGTACCAATAAATTTTCATATGAATATGGGTAAAGAGTTTTACAATGAAAGCTTTCAGGATCTAATAAAAAAGTATAAAATCAATCTGTATTCAACATACAGTAACCTTAAACCATAAATATGTAAGAAATTTCATCGGACATTGAAAAATAGAATGTTGGTTGAAATTTGAAAAATGAAGCTGAAATTTTAAAACACTATCACTGTCAAGATAAGTCTGAAAGAAAAAAACCAAAATTAAAAATTAATAATAAAGTACGTATAAGCAAAGTAAAAAATGTTTTTTAAAAGGGCTATACACCAAATCGTTTGATAGAGATTCATACATTTGCTAGAGTATACAAAAAAATCAAATTACTTAGCATTCAAAAGATTATAAAGATCAGGCTGTATCTGGAGGCTTTTACGAGCAAGAACTTTTTATTACTAAAAATTCACATGTCTATCTTTTTGAGAAAGCTCTTAAAAAACGTGATGATCAAATTTTTGTTTAGTGGCTGGGGTTTAATTAATCTCATAATATTTAAGTTAATAAATCAGATATTTATTGATAATAGAAAATTTCAATAAGAAAGAGATAGTAAAGGAACCCCAACCTACGCCCTCTTCTGTAGGAAACAACCTATCTTCCATACATTTTCACCTTCATGTAGTTTATCTTTCTTGTTTTTCTCTTTATTTATTTATAAATATATTTAATAAAACTATCATTACAATTTACCAAATTTAAATTTATTATTATTATGGTAAACTATGATCAAAGCTAACTTTCAAACTTCTTTTCGCAACTTGGTACATAAGCTATCATTTGTTTCGATGGATTTTGAAACACGATCTGCAACAAAAACTTGGAACTCATCGTTGATGGTGTTAAGAATCTTGTATCTAAAGCGGGCGTTGACCTTTTTGAGCTTAGTCACCATGTATTATCGCTCCTTCTCCAACTCTGATAGCTTCCTGGTCGGAAGAAAGTTGTTGTTGGCGATTTAGATTAATGTAGCAAGGATCATTTCCTAGAACGGGAATGAAAATTTAATAGCTTAAGTCTATAGCATTCAATATATTGGTGTGAAAAAAGTTTCTCACCTCAAAGTAAGTATCGATCTCTTGAAGTCTACGAAGAGTTAAAGCCTTTGTCTCTTTCTAGGAGAAGGACTTGGTTTGCTCTTCGACTCGCCCGGTGATGAAATGGGCTCCACAGGCTCAAATATCCCTAAAATAGTGCCATCACTTTTTCAGAAGATTCCCTTACTCCCATCTTCATTCGCTGTTGCTCTTCATTTTCTTCCAACTCCTCCAGAAGTATTTGTAGCAATCCTTCATCCTCTCCATTCATGACGAGTGTATGCCCCCAAGGCAGCGTTTCTGTAGAGTTCGGCAGCAGATAGCACTTAATATTTTTTAGGCTTATAGTTATTTTCTGCTGTCTTTTCGTGTGGACGATATGTTGCTTGAAGCGTATACGATTTTGAACACATGTGATATCAGATGTGTTAAACAAACAGTCTCAATAGTCTTTAAAACTTATTCTGGTCTTAACAACTGAAGTTCTTACACCCTCTTGCTCTTCTAATCAACTTAACGTCTTGTACACGAATACAATACATCTGACTACAGGGACCGATAAATTCAAGAATAATTTTACCACAACACTCGTTGTTCGTAAGTCTTATCACTTTCTTGTTTCTCCGGGTTAGGTTAAATGGTTTGTCGACTGCGTAATCTGATGACATATAATAATTTGCACATACTTGCAAAACGTTTTATTATATTCGAATAATAAAGATCGTATATCAGAGTTCTCAATATGTCGAGTATACTAAGTCCCATGTAGATAGGATTCTTGATCGTTATATCCGTACGTAAGAACTGTATGGCTACGTGGTTCTCAGCAAATATTATGCGATTGCGGAAGTTCAGCTTAGCGATTAAAGACTTAGTACTGTATCGTCTATGTCACTCATTATCACGTATCACGGTGACTCTTTTTAGCCCATTTTCCATTGTTTTTTCATAAACATCGTGAGTCAAGAGCTGACAGAATATTTTCTCTAATCGATTATTGTAATTCTTCCGTATTTTGGTATTTAAATCAACGTATGATTTTAGCCATGTACTTCGGTTAAATTGTATTACTCTCTGAATTTTTCTTAGGATCATTACATGCTCCGAAGCTCGCTTCAAAGCTTGATAGTGTATAATCTATCGTTCCTTAATATACACAGTAGTAATCAGCTGCTTCAGCTTCGTACCAGTTGGAGCCACATGTTCAGGACACAAAGGTTAGTCTTTGTGTTCATCGTGTAAGCTTTAGGCGTATTCTAAGTCGACTTCTAATGTATAGCCATGAAAGTGATCATCTGAAATATTGAAAAAATTAGGTCTGTTGAGATCGCTCACCTATTTGAAGCCACCAGATGGTAAGGTCTGCGTCATTGTCCATCCGTATAGATTATTCACATCATAGTAGATTTAAGTGTTTTTCCTTTTTCTCTGGATTACAACCTTTAGTCATATAACTATCATTGGCCTTTTCGTAGCGGTTGCAGCATTTAGTTATACCAACTCTAATACCTCCCTGGATGAATAGTAACATATTTATAACGATGAGAAGCTCCAATCTTACTCGGGTATATTTCAACATAGCATCATATGTCGAGCAAGATGCCGTATAGTAGTGAGCGAAAATAAGCCCGTACGCGTTTATGCAATTTTTAGACAATATCTGCAAAGCAATAATTCGTCAGTTTTCAAGTAAAAATCTAAGTAATTACCAAGATTTCTGATATTGAAAACATTTTTAATGCTTACAGCGTGATTGTATTCCTTATTAGAAAAGTCACTGTCTATAAGTTTACTGTAAAAGTTTTCCTCATTTAGCAGCTGCACATCTTTTAGCTTATCAAAAGAGCTGGTGCTATCATATGGAAAGACTTCTTTCTAAGTAATAACTTTATTTGATATTAAGTATAACCATCTTGTAAAACTTTGTTACTGAAAACTCTGCGCTATTAAAGCTAAGCTCGTTTTGATAATATAAATAATGATATACGCCATCCAGATTTTGGGCAATAAGATGCAAAGCAGATAAAATAGCCAACATAAAACATTTATTATCATTATTTTTAACATCAACACAAGCTATTTTTACTTAATTGGGTCCCGTAATTTAATAAACGAGGCACCTTTCATTAAATTAAACTTATGAATATTTATAGTCGAACTCACGATTTGCTGCAGTGACAAACCCGCATACCTGTTTTGAGATTCTTCGATTTGTTCTCTTAATGATTCACTAATACTCACTTTATACCATAACCTGGGATTCGTTGATTTGTAAATTAGAGCATCTATAGTGTTAACTATATTATTGCACTATTTTCACCATCATATTTGTGTATCCCATATTCACAAAAGTTTTCCGCACTCACTATTAATGCACTGTATTTTTGGAGAGCAGCCATAACTTTTTCTTAAAACTAAAATTGTTATAACACCCGATCGCATACGTTTCTCAAAGGCTGACATCACATTATCCCACTACACAGTTTTTGTACATAGCACTGGCAAAGCTGCTCCTTGCCTTAATTCTCTACGAGTTTTGAAAAAAAATGTGTGCACTTTAATTTCAGTACATACGAGATTAGCAATCAGAGCGATGCATTACTGCGTTTTTGTGCTGGTTAGTTTCGATGAAGCAAGTAGTCTTCCAAGTATAGAGAGTGCCTCTTAAGCTAGTTCCAGCCATCAGCGGAAGTCTAAGTCGTTTACATCCATGCTGACTGCATAATTTAATAACTGCAGAAGCACTTTTACAGTAAGCTTAAAATTCTGGAGCTCTGCCATGGTTAATGCAATTTCTGAAAGAATATAAAGCATTCAATGAGGAGATCTATTAGCGTAACTTTATTATATATGTTTTTAATCAACCTCGCAGGGACATCTTATAAGTATTGTGAAATAAAATTAAAAAAGTAGAAACTGAGAAGGTGCCCATCCAGCATCTCCTACCTATGCAGTACAACCAAACAAAGCAACTACTTTAGTCTCTTTATACTTAACGTTGTATCATAACATTAAAATTACATAGAAAACTATAAATAAAGCGAATCAAGGTCTCTACACTGTTGTCTTTCTCTGTTTAGTTGGGTCTGAAGATTTCGTATCATTTCTAAACAGCCGACGACGGCAAGTTAGTTGAAAATCTTGATTTGGTGATGTTGGTGGTGGTGGTCGTGATGGCGATTTCAGGAAGATCTCATCGATTTATTGATCCAAGATCTTCACTGCTGTAGACATTCAGCTTTATGTTTCAGTTGATGGTAACAAGTATAAATAACAAGGAGGCTCTTTTTCTTTTTTCATCTCTTCCTGTTCCTCTTTACTAATTGATGGAGCTGCTTCTGTTGATGAATATTAATCATCATCAACATTGTAAAAACATCGATTAAAATGACCGTATTTAGTGCCTTAAAGTCTCTATTCTCAAAAACCTATTTATGAGAAACTTAAGTCGGGGAAGGAGATGGATTTATTTTCAAAATTGTCTCTATCCAGTACTGATCTTCAACTTAATTAGAATATATAGCAAAATTTGTTGATTTTGATGGTGATAGAGTTACTGGACTAAAGCCAAGATCATCTTTATCCCAAATGGTTTTGTTATCAAAAATTATCTTTACTTATGATGCGCTCATAAAATTCATATTTTTCTAACAACTTACGCACGACCAAATATTCCTTATAATAAAGTTTATTTACCTCGTAATATGTTCTTTTTTCATGTAGATCGTTGTTGCGTATAAAAGACCGTAGCTCTACAGCTAACCAGCTCAAGACAGTAAACGACTGCTACGACGCTTATTGCTGTTTTGTATTTTCCTTAAGTAAGGTGGGCAAGCCTTGGACGACTGCGAAGGTGTGTTTCACCTTCTTTGAGGACTGCTACCGATGTATTCTTCACTAGCGTAAGGCAACTAATAATTCTTAGAGAGCTCAGTGCTGTCTTATATCCCTGAACAACTAAAGTGGGAGAAAGATACCCTGACGCAGATTTAGTTGATCTTTATTGTAAACTGCTACCGATGTGCTCTGCTCCAGTTCATAGCAATAAGAGACTAGTCCTTAGCGCAGTGCTTCGCTACATCCCTATCTGACTAAGGTGGAAGTAAAGGCTGTAAGGAATACGTAGTTCTGCTTCAGCTTATGGCAATGAGTAACTCTTCAAGCTTAGCGCTGCCTCATATCCCTGAACAACTAAAGTGGGAGAAAGATACCGTGACGCAGATTTATTTGATCCTTATTGTGAACTGCTACCGATGTGCTCTGCTCCAGTTCATAGCAATTAGTGACTAGTCCGTAGCGCGGTGCTTCGCTATATCCCTATCTGACTTAGGTGGAAGTAAAGGCTGTAAGGAATACGTATTAGATATTCTCCATAAACTGCTACTGTTATGTTCTGCTTCAGCTTATGGCAATGAGTAACTCTTCAAGCTTAGCGCTGCCTCATATCCCTGATCAACTGAAGTATGGGAACAGGCCGTGAGAAAGACGTCAAAAGGCTTTTTAAAGACTACTGCTTATGTACTTTTCTCCAGCTGGTCGCGACAAATGACTCCTTTTTGTTCAGCTCTGCCTTAAATACCTGTCCAACTGGAGTATGTGTAGAAGCTGTGACGCAAACGCAGCTGATCTTTTCGTAGACTGCTACCGTTATGATTTATTCAAGGTCGTGGTGATAAATGACTCCTCTAAGCTTAGCGTTGTCCTACATCCCTGTCTGACTGAAGTGAAAGAAAAGGCTGTGACTAAGGCGTAGTGTCGCTCTTCCTAGACTACTGCTGATGTGCTGTACTCCAGCTCGTGGCGACAAATGATTCCTCCGTGCTTAGCACTGCCTCTTACACCTGTCCGACTAGAGTGAAGATATAGGTCTCGACGGAAACGCAGTAGATCCTCTCCATGGACTGCTACCGATGTATTTTGCTCCAGTTCGTGGCGATAAATGACTTCTCTAAACTCAGAGCTGCGTCTTATACCTGTCGAAATAAAGTATAAATAAAGGCTGTGAGACAGACGTGGTAGATCTTCTCTGTAAACTGCTACTGATGTGCTTTGCTCCAGGTCGTGGCAACAAATGACTTATCCGTAGCTCAGCACTACCTCCCTGTCAATATTCTTGTCCAACTAATGTAGGTGTACAGGCCATAAGGCACACGTAGTAGATCTTTTCCATAAAATGCTACTAATGTGCTCTTCTTTAGCTCGTAGCGACGAACTACTCCTTCAAGATCAGCGCTGCCCTATGTGCTCTGATCCAGGTTGTGGCGACAACTGACTTATTCATGCTTAGCGCTGCGTTATATCCCAGTCCGACAGAAGTATGGGTAAAGGTCTTGATACAGACGTAGTAGATCTTATCCGTAAACTGCTACTGATGTGCTCTGCTTTAGCTCGTGGCGACGAAAGACTCTTTCGAGATCGGCACTGCTTTATATTCCTGTGCGACTGGACAGTGGATAGAGTCTGTGATGCAGGCATAGTAAAGCTCTTTGTGGACTACTGCTTATTGCTATGCTCTAGCTCGTGGCAAAAAATGACTCTTCCGTGCTTAGCGCTTCCTTATGTATCTGTCCAACTAAGGTGAGGACAGAGGCCAGGACGTATACGTAGCTAATATTTTCCGTGGACTACCATAGGATTGCTTTGCTTCAGCTCGTAGCGATGGAAGACTCCTTCAAGATAAGCTCTAACTTATATTCCTGTCCAACTGTAGTGATTGTAGAGGCTGTTTCCTAGGTGCATTAAAGCACTTTGTTTGACTGCTTCCGATGTGCTCTGCTCCAGGTTCTGGCGACAAATGACTCCTCGATGGCTAGCACTGCCTTATGTACCTGTTTGATAGGAGAGGAAGTAGAGGCTAAGACTAAGGAGTAGTGCAGCACTCCATAGAATACTGCTCATGTGCTATGCTTACGCTTGTGGCAACGGATGATTCCTCCGTTCTCAGCACTGCCCTATGTACCTGTCCAACTGGAAAGGTGATGGAGGCCGTGACGCATACGTAGTAGATCTTTTCCGTCAACTACTACCGATGTGCTCTGTTCCAGCTTGAAGAGACAAAAAAATTCTCCAAGATCAGTGCTGCCATCTACACTTGTTCTACTGGAATAAAGATAGGGGTCTCGACGCAGATGCAGTAGATCTTTTCCGTAAACTGATACCGATGTGCGGTTCCCCAGCTCGTGGCGATGAATGACTCCTTAAAGCTCAGCACTGCCCTATATAGCTGTCTGACTAAAATGGTAGTGATGGCTGTAAAGATGACGTAGTAGATTATGTATGTAAGCTGCCACTAATGTCCTTTGCTTTAGCTTGTAACAACGAATGACGCCTCCGAGATCATCGCTGCCCTATATCCCTGTCCGTCTAAGGTAGGGGTTGAGGCTCTCACGCAGACATAGTACCACTCTACGTAGACTACTGTGGATGAGCTGTGCTCCAGCTCATAGCGACAAATGACTTCTCCCTGCTCAGAGCTTCCTTATGTACCAGTCCGACTAAAGTAGGGGTGGAGACCGTGACACAGACTAAGTAGATCTTCTCCGTGGACTGCTACTGATGTGTTTCGCTCCAGCGTGTGAAAATTATTGACTTTTTCAAGCTTAGCGCTGCCTTATATCCCTCTCCGACTGAAGTATGAGTGAAGGTCTTGAGACAGACGTAGAAAATTTTTTCCATAAACAGCTACTGATGTGCTCTGCTCCAGTTCGTGAAGACGAAAGACTCTCTCGAGATCAGTGCTGCCTTATATTCCTGTGTGACTGAAGAGCAGATAGACGCTGTGACGAAGATGTAGTACAGCTTTTTGTAGACTACTTCTGATTTGCTATGCTCTAGCTTGTGGAAACAAATGTCCCTTTCGTGCTCAGAGCTTATTTATGTGTCTGTCGGTCCGAAGCCGGTTTTAAAGCCGTAATTCGGATGTTGTAGATCTTCTCCGTAGACTGTTACCGGTGTGCTTTGCTCCAGCTCGTAGTGGTAAAAGACTTCTTCAAGATGAGCTCTACCCTACATACCTATCCAACTGTAGATGGTGTAGAGGCTGTATCGTAGGCGTAGTAAAGCTCTTTGTTTGACTGGTACCAATGTGCTCTGCTTCAGGTTGTGGCGACAAAGGACTTCCCCAAGCTCAGCGCTGCCGTATATACCTGTTCGACAGGAGAGGGGGTAGAGGCTGTGACAAAAGCGTAGTGTAGCTTTTCGTAGAATAATGCTGATGTGCTATGCTCAAGCTTGTGGCAACGGATGATTCCTCCGATTTTAGAACTGCCTCATATACCTGTCCGACTGTAGTGATGGAAGTGACCGTGACCCATACGTAGTAGATCTTTTCCGTCAACTGCTATTGATGTGGTCTGCCCAGCTCATAGAGACAAAAGACTCCTCTGAGATTAGCGCTGCCTTTTACACCCGTCTAAATGGAATAAGGATAGAGGTCTCGACGCAGACGCAGTAGATCTTCTCCGTAAACTGCTATAGATGTGATCATCTCCAGCTCCTGGCAACGAATGACTTATCCAAGCTTAGAACTGCCTTATATAACTGTTCGACTGGAAAGCGGGTAAAGGCTGTAAAGAAGACGTCTACGTTAATTTATGTTAACTGCCACTAATGTGCTCTGCTTTAGCATTTAACAACGAATGACGCTTCCGAGATCAGCGCTGCCCTATATCCCTGTCCGTCTAGAGTAGAAGTAGAGGCTCTCATGCAGACTTAGTACTGCTCTTCGCAGACAACTGCTGATGAGCTGTGCTACAGCTCGTGGCGACGAATGACACCTCCGTGCTTAGAGCTTCTCCATGTACCTGTCCTACTGAAGTGGGGGTATAGACCGTGATGCAGGCGTAGTAGATATTATCCGTGGACTGCCACCGAAAAGTTTTGCTCCAGCTTGTGGCGATTAATCACTTTTTTTATTTTAGTGCTGCCTTATATCACTTTCCAACTAAAGTATGGTTAAAGTTCCGAGATCAGCGATGCCTTATACTCCTGTGCGACTGGAGAGCGGGTAAAGGCTGTAACGCAGGCGTAGTACAGCTCTTTGTAGACTACTGCTGATGCTTAAGCTCGTGGCAAGAAATGACTTTTTCATGCTCAGCGCTTCCTTATGTACCTGTCCGATTGCAGTTGGGATAGAGGCTGTGACGCAGACGTGGTAAATATTCTTCGTAGACTGCTATTATTGTGGCGCCGAATGACTCCTCCAAGCTCAGTGCTGCCCTATATACATGTTCGACAGGAGAGGAAGTCGAGATTATGACGAAGGCCTAGTGCAGCTCTCCGTAAACTACTTATGATGTGCTCTACTCAAGCTCGTGGCAACCAATGAGTATTCTGAGGTCAATGATTTCTTATGTAACTGTTGGACTGAAGTGGGGGTTGAGGCCGTGACGCAGACGGAGTAAATCTTTTTTGTGGACTGCTACTGATGTGTTTTGCTCCACCTCGTGGCAACGAATGACGCCTTCAAGATCAGCGCTTCTTTATATGCCTGTCTGGTTGGAGGGGAGGTAGAGGCTGTGACCTAGGCATGGTGTATCTCTCCGTAGACTACTTCTGACGTGCTCTGTCGTAGCTTGTGGCGACAAATAACTCCTCTGTGCTTAGCGCTACTTCATATCCCTGTCTGACATATGGGTAAAGGCCGTGACGCAAGCATAGTGCTGCTTCCCGTAGACTACTGCTGATTTTTTCTGCTCCAGCTTATGGCGACGAATAACTTCTCCGTGCTCAGAACTGCCTTTTATAGCTGTCTGAAGGAAGTAGGGCTCGTGGCCGTACGCTGACGCAGTAGATTTTTTCCTCAGACTGCTACTTAAGTGCTTCGATTTAGCATGTGGCAATAAATAACTCCTCTAAACTCAGCGCTGTTTTATATTCCTGTCCGACAAGAATGGATGTAATTTCTGTGACGCAGACGTAGTAGATCTTCTCTGTGGAATGTTGCCGATGTGATCTGCTCTAGCTCTTGGTGACCAATAAATCCTACGAGATCAGCGTTGCCCTATATTTCGTCTGACTGGAGTTAGGGTAAAGGCCTTGACGTAGGCGTAGTGAAGCTCTTCCTAGACTAGTGCCGATGTACTTTTCTACAGCTTGTGGTGTAGAATGACTCGACCGAGGCTTAGCGCCGCTTCATATTCCTATCCGACTGGAGTGAGGGTAGAGGCCGTGAGGCAGACGTAGTAGATTTTCTCCGTAAACTGTTACCAATGTGCTCTGCATCAGCTTGTTGCTTTAAATTACTACTCCATTCCTAGCGCAGCTTTATATCTTTGTCTGGCTGGTGTGGGAGGAATATATTCCTAAGCATTTGAGTAAGAAGAGTGAAAATTATCTAAAACCAACATATAAAGAGTCTGCAAGTTGGTGAGTAGTACTTTGTTAACGAATCGTCGAACTGAAAGGATCTCCTGGAGGGAAAGCACTTTGAGCATGGAACAACAAGTAGAAGACCTGCAAGACGACGAGGAAATTGTTGAGCATGATTGATTATGTAATCGTCCTGCAGGACTTCAAGCGTTCGTTTACAAGCTTCATATGAGAAGGGGCTACCATATAGCTCTTAAAGAACTCTCAATGCCTATGGTCTTCCATTTTTAAACCCCATGTAAATGGTCATAATTATTCCCTAAAGAACATCGGACCAATCAATGATTAGAATCTTATTATCATGGGATTTCATGGATGTCTGGCTCGATATCATAAAACGAAGTTATACATACATTTTAAAATTCGCTTAAAAATGGTAAAATAATATTTGTTGTGGGTGGTGAAATAAAAAAGTGGCTCGAAGAAATTATTTATGACAAGTAAGTATCTATTTTTGTTTATACACGCATGCATAAATTATATTAGACCTTTAACTTACGTATCATACTTCTTTTAAAGTGATCTGTGATACGGATAAGATGGGTTGCCCTTCACTAAGAAGCATGAAAAATGACAAAACAATTTTTTCAGATCATCCGATACGAAAGTTCTCAATGGCTGAAAATTACCGGTTATTACCATTTCCTCTGATAAAAAGTGAAGATACCGTTGATTTATAATTTTATAAAAATACTTGTATGTCTAATTCTGTAGTTTTTAGTGAAAAATAAAAAAAATAAAAGAAAAGAAACAGATGGTATGGGAGAAAAAATAAGTGACTGTTACTCACAGATAAGAGCTTGTGGCTAGATCCCTAATACCTTCTATTTCTCTTACAAGTGATCAAGTGGCCTGGCTGTGCTATATTTGTAAGTATAAGAACTTTACGACAGCGAGAGGCAACGACACACTCTTCTACACCAATTTGGTACATTAAAATTTTGAATATTACCCCATTTATTTATTTATGCAAATTGACACTTTATGTCCAGTAGATAAGCTTATTGAAACTCAAAGTTTCATACAGTACAAAGTTTGTTTTTGTACTTGCCCCGACCAGGAAAAGCCTCTACTCCAGCTCGGCTTTGCAGAAGTAGGGTAAGCAACCTATGGTTTTTTATAATTACCCTTACCTGTTTAACTGATGCGAAAGATCATCACCAGCAGACGTAGCGTGATAAAAGATGGCTATGAAAGTATGCTATGAGAAAGTGGCATGAATGTATTAGCACAGATAGGTATAATCCAGCTACAGTCACCGAGGCTCCAGATCCCATACACCTAGAAATCCAACTTTACATAATTATTTGACATAATTTCTCACAGAGCCCTTTCTTACGAAGAATTTGTCTATTACTCCTGGTATCAAAAAAATTTACATCTATAAAAGTTAATTTAAAAGAACGATGTTAAAATTCAATTAGAAATTTTTTGTAAGTTTAATATTGGTATAAAAAAGAAGAGTGAGAGCCCCAACCAATGCCCTTACTCGTCAAGAACCGCCAATAATTTTTCTTTTTCTCGCCTTCTTTTTCTTTATCATTCGTGTATTTAAAAATATAAAAACATACAAACAATTATGCGTACATAAAAAATGTAAAACTCTATCTAAACTTGCAACGTTATCACTACGGTGATCCCAATCTTGATGTATTAAAAAATTAGTATTTATTGCTGTATCATATATACACTAACATTAATAGGGGTTCATGTTAACCCGAAATAGTATCAACCGACTAGTTAAAATACCGAAAAAATTTTTTCCGAAGTTTGCTGTGTAGAAAATATGATTCATCGAAATGTAGTAACATCAAATTTTTCTTCGCCGAATTTCATGTGATAATTTTCGGCAAAAAGTTTTTCGGCAAAATGTATTCGATAAATTTTCTTTTCGGCAATTATTTATTTCAAGAAATTTATTTTTAATGGATTACGGAACTTTTTACCTATACGCTGACAAAAAATGATGTAATCGGTGCTGCATAACTGAAAAAATGCACATACAAACGTGAGGTATGTCATTTAGTTACGATAAAGGAATGCAAGGGCTATCCGAAACTTGTACTTTTGACTATCTAGCAAATAGACGATTCTAAAGATACCTATGTACGTGTAGTATTAAAACCACATCGTAAAATCCCATTGAAACTCATTTTGGAGTGTACTATAAGATTCACTAGTCAATGTAGGGTCAAAATTTTGGATCCGTAACCTGTCTGTAATAAAAATTACCATTCTACAACGTTATCGTAGGCAAAAACAAGTCATTGACCAGTCTGTTGGTAAAATTATTTTAAATTGTAGACCTTTTTTTAAACATTCACATTAATTTTATACCTGCGTTCAATAAGACCCCATCGTCTGTTTATCTGTCTTTTCGACTGTGTTGCGACAAAGTTTACAAGGATTTTAGTACAATGTTTAAATGTTTCACAAGTATTACACTCTACTTTATTCGCTGGAATCTATTGCCAATCAGTTGTTAGGTGCTGATCACACTCAATTATACTCAAAACTTCAATGGTCTATTTAACACCAGGTGTTTTATGATTTATCACTAAAAATTATTTCACCCCAAAATTTGGTCAGTTCCGTTACCAGAATAAAGTATTGCGTAGCTATACTTTTCATTCAAAAAGTTTTTTTTCTCCGCAGAATAGCTCAGCCAAACAAGTGCGTCGAAAAATTTGAAATGATAGTTTTTTGTAAATAGAAGAGTTGTTGAACTATTAGCCATGCATTAAAAAAAGTTGAAAATTTTTTATTCATTTGAATAAATTTTTTCACAATATTACTTTTTAATAGGAAACGAGATCGTACATTTAAGAATTGCGAGAACTTTGGGGCTCGAATACAGGCCTGGAAAACATCAACGTAAAGTATTTCCAGTTGATATAAGCTGTTAAAAAGAGTACCGCGCAGGACTATGCCCACTCAACACTCGATAGCAGGCTTTGGTCGTAAATCTTATACAATTACTATTAGTGCTCTGTTATATGGCTCTGATTCGTTTTAAAAATTTCTGATATTCTGATTTAACTATTATCTATAGGGACACACGTACTGAGTAGCTCCTGTTTATCGATATCTTAATATAAAAATGTGAGAGACAGAACTGAAATAAGTTGTGAAGTTTCTCACAAAAGTATACTTAATAATTACATATTAACATATCTTAGCTTATATGCTTCAAATGTTTGAAAGATGGACCTTACGATAGGGAAGTATATATTTATCAATTTTTAGCAGTGTTACTTTTCTAAAAACAAAGATCAGTTGTAAGTACTCAACGTGAGGATCATGATTATTTGCTTTGCCACCCCCCCCCTCCCAACGCCTACGCTAGCGCCAAAGCCAATGCTAAATTCCCATAAGGCGGCAAAACTTGGAAATGAAATAGGCAGGATAAAATACATAAGATGAACACAAAACGTTTTTTCGCCGCCTTATGGGTATTCAGCATCGGCTTTGGCGCTAGCGAAGGGGGGGGGGCGCATAGCGAATAACCACACGACCAACAGAAATTATTTCTGGTGGCGACATGTTTTTGGTTGTTGACGAATTCATCATAATAAATAACCTAATAGAATTGCATTTTATAGACAATATGGAACAGCTTTAACACCTGTAAAGTCTTTCCATGTATAAATAAATATTCTTGCATGTAGGAATGCGGCACTTATCGAATACACAAATAAAATAATCATTACATAGTAAAAAAAAAAATATCAAAACGAAATTGTTATACTGATTTTTATATTGATATTTTTATGGGATTAAAAACGTCCTTTAGTTACTCCTAATACGATCTGCAAAAACATGACTATACTGTAAAATTGCGATACTTACTATTGTTATACCTATATGCATGTGAACTAACATTTTTCGCACAGGATATATTACTCACAACGATTATTGTAAACTATTCAACTTATTCGCAGAATTTTTTCGAGGATTTTTGAGGAATGCAATTTCTACGAGTTTTGGTTACTTATAATACAAAGCTCCTTCCACAGATTTGAACTTAGAGTCGATAAAATTACTGAAAAATCATAATACTTTGAGAATAAGTAAATGCAGTATATTTTTTTTCCGTTCTTTCTGTCTCATTAGCTTGACGGTGATACGCTTGCTTTATGAGATTTTATGGGCTATATGCCATATAACAGGTCCTGGAGTCGCAACTTATTCATCCAGACCCCCAAGGATTGTATTATGTATTTTTTCTTGCTATACGCGATTTTTTATGGTGGATCACTTAATTTATTCAATATTATAATTAAATTTTATAAAAACATATTGCTCTGGGATTATTTAGATAATTTAATCCCCTTGAACAATAATAATTCTCGCTGAACTTGTTCAAACAAGCGAACAGCGCTACTGCACCTTTAACAAGTGGAGCGAAGAATAGTTCGAGAAAATAAAAAAATCGAATTCTCCAAATAATCACAGAGAAATATTCTTTAATTTCATTTTATCACAATCATACATGAATTAAGTTTACTCAACAATATATTCAGTAAAATAAATAATACTCGATAAAAAACTTATAAATTGTTTTTTTATTAGTTATTTTTTTGTACGAGAAAAGTATTAGGTTAAGAAATGTAATTTTTTTCAAAAAAAGTCAAAGAACAAGAAAAAATTATGATTTCTTCACAAATACTACATTTAATGTGTCAGTAAAATTTGTTACCAACGAAGAACTGACCACTTAACTTCGGCAGTGAGCCATCGAAAAATAAAGACAGTGAGGGTTTTATTAGTGTGCACTTTTTAAATTCATTTATTATGATACATGTAACATTACGTAAAAATTTTGGATACATCAAGGAGGGAGTTGTTGAAAAAATACAAGCCGAAAGCACAACATGGGCTTTGATACGAGCAGAGATATATTTTACAACAATAATCATGCATCAATTTTTAAAGCGTTAAGTATGTAACAATTCATCTATAACTTAAAACCTGTCATGACGTTCATTAATTTTTTTTATTACACTAATCATACTTCCGCATCCATCACAGATAATAACAGAACTAAAATCTTGCATGAAAAATTATGTTTTGTTCGATAGAGTATCAAAAAATATTGGACACGTTTTTTTTTCCTTTCTTCATACAAACAGTCCTTACTGATCAAATTTGATACAGAATATCTCTGTTTTTTTTTTTTACAGAGAAAAAGAAAAAATATGTTTCCAATATTATTTAATAATCTACATGGCAGACTAAATAGAATTTCTCATGCAAAATAACAATTGCAATAGTTGTCAAGTTTCAGCAATAAAGGCAATACTAAATGCATCAAATTTATTAATACAAAGTATTGGTATTACTCAAATGTAATAGACACATCGAATATTGTTATGTACCCTGATATTCAGAAGTGGCCTACGCGCGGATCTTCTTGCATTCTCCGAATGTATCACAAAACAGAAAACGAAGTAGTTACATCCGCTCTTATTTAATCCATTATTTAAAACCCTTTACAGTGGTACCTTACATAAATCCTGATGTTAAATTTGTTGATCGCCACAATACAATTAGCCATGTACCTTACGAATATTTTTCCTTTTATTATTCATTAACTTACATGCAACACAAAACAAAAATGTATACGAAATAAGTAAATATTGATGAATGTTGACAATAGGCTTTGGTAATAAATATACCACTATTTTCAAAAATACGTTAGACAGTGAACTATAATATGTCAACTATAAGTAAAGAAAGTTCGTTCTAAATTGATAAGGTAATTATAACAAATTGCCATGATTAAACATAAGGGATTGAAAGTTCAGGCGGATACTCAGAATAACTGTACCTATAAATGTATTTTAACTATAAGTAATGCATTTAATTGTATATGTACATGATCAAATGGAGTCCAACATTTAGTAGTATTTTTATTGGAGAAGACATTTTAAGACTGTTGCGGGGTGCTTTTGAATATTACTCATTAGTCAGCATGCCATTTTTCTGCAACAAACTAAAAAAATGGTAGTAAACAAGATTATAAACATATTTTTGAGTTACTGAAATTTTGTTTCTGTATTACATACTAAAAATATAAAAGGTGTCTTGCCTTATTATTGCAAGACGATAATTAAAATGTCCGTTAAAAGAATAAGCTTCAAGACAAAACACTTTTTTGGAAATTGCCCTATTCTTTATAATAATATAAGGTAAAATATTACAATACAATCACTTTTATCGTCGGATTACTGTTACCAGGATCTTTTTGCAATCACATTTCAGTAGTTTTAAAATATCGCATTGCCTTTATCTCTGACAACATTAGATTTAATAATTTACCTCAGCTAATTGTTATACGAACTCACAGTCAATAAACAGACCGTTTTTTTATAAAAATCAACTGATTGGTTGGTGAAATTTGGAGACAATATTGCGGTGAAGAAAACTCATAAAATCTGTTCTTAAATTTATTCACTCGACAACTTCATAATGAAAATGGGTTTTGTAAAGTTAAAAAAGTTTAAAATCATTCTTGGACTAAGAAAATAGATAACAGTAAACCCAATGTCTGTTCATACTCATTCAGCAAAGCGATCGGGACTCCAAAGCATTTGACTATGTTAAAAACCGTCTTTTTCCAACTTTTTTTGTCGAAAACAACAACCCTCACTTTTCATATTATGACTAAAATATTATTTTGTTCTACTATACGGATAACGATTCTTGCTTCAATGTGAATATATAACTGGTCTTTTAAAAGTAATCCATCCTCCATGACGATTTAGGGACGGTACTTATTCGTTAAAGTATTGCGAGATTCTTGGCTCATAAATAGTACTGTACTTAAAATACCAGCATAATTGACCAGATTTTCTAACTCTATTTGATTAACTTCAAAACTGTTTATTATTATTATTTTTCACTTAAACACAACTTATAATCCAACACATTTTTCGATAGCTTTTTTGTTAAGAGATGTTTTTACAAGTTTAACCATGTAAGAAACTCATTAAAGTAAAACATAAATTTGCTAAGACGTTCCAATGTTAACTCACTTGTATGACTGGCCTCCATATTTCAACATCTTGACAGCAGTGAAGTTCAATAATAAAAAAAAATTTTTAAAACGTTATAATACGCCTGCTAAGGTATCATAATACGTCAATCCAATCGAATAAAAAATCTACAGGCCTCCATATTTAAACACCTGAGCAGTGATGAAATGTCGAATTATCAAACTATTTTCTACCCAAAAAAAGGCTAAGACCTTGAAACATGTCAACCCAATCATATATAAACCGACAGGACTCATCATTATAATTTCTTTACAGCATTTCATTAAAAAATTGTTTTAAAACTTCTGTCTTCAAGATCCAGTAGAAAGGCTAAGACATAAGGATGATCACAGTTATTATATTATATTTGTGTTAAGGTTGTACTTGTAAAAACATACGCAAACTATGTACTTAGGTATTTGCTACCGAGATATACGTTGCATACGGTTACAGATGTACCTTTCAATCACGATCGTGTATGACTACGTATTTCTCACACTCCAAACATCGTAAGGGTTTGTATCACATAAATTCTAAGCAAAACGAAATCGACCAATTCACTTTTGAATTCAATTTACTACTTAAAGACTTTCCATACAGTACGTTATGTATTTTTAAGTGTTACAAAATATTAGGTTTATAATAAATACTGTAATCGTGATAATATTATTAGTATCATTCATGTAACATTACTGTTTATAATAAAAATAGCGTTCGACTAAAAACATGTTGAAAGATGATTTTACAAGCTCAACCATGTAAAAAACTCATTTAAGTAAAACACATAAAATTGCTAAGATGTTCCAATGTTAACCCAATCGTATGACAGGCCTCCATATTTCAATATCTTGACGGTATTTAAATGCAATATTAAGAAAATGGACTCAAAAAGTTATAAGACGACTACTAAGGTACCATAATACGTCAAACCAATCGAATAAAAAATCGACAGGCCTCCATATTTAAACACCTTGGCAGTGTTTAAATGTAAAATTATTAAACTATTGTATAACATGGCCCAAAAAAATGGCACAGACCTTATAACATGTCAACCCAATCACATATAAATGGACAGGCCTCCACATTACAATTTCTTTGCAGCATTTTATTAAAAAATTGTTCTAAAACTTCTGTCTTAAAGATCCAGTGTAAAGGCTAAGACATTAGGATGATCACGGTTCTTATATTATATTTGTGTTAAGGTTGTACTTGTAAAAACATGCAGAAACTACCCTGGTAGCACACAATGCACAAGAAAATTGCATGAGACGATGCTCGGTCTGCGTCCGCAGACTTACATCATTCTGCTGCAAGATACGTGCACAAGATGATTGCACAAAAAGTGTATAATACTTGCGTATAGTTACTTGCACAAATTGTTCTACCTTAACGCACTCGCAAGTGCATCAGACGTACACAAGAAGTGCACAGAGGCGCGTTTGCACGACGATTGCACAATAAGTGCCAAAGACTTGCATAAAGTAACACGCGTAAATTTTTTTTACTACAATTCTTGTTATTATTAATATTATGGCAATTGTTATCTGTCACGATACGAAATAGCAACAAAAATAAAGCCACATTTACGTTTTCTTTACATTTTTCACAAGGAACTAACTTTTTTTTTCAAACAAGAAAAAATCGTAGTATAAAAATTATTATTTACCATTAGAACTATTTACAAAGATTCACGAATACTATAAATTAATAACCGTATACATAATGATTAGTGCTCAAGCGCTTCCGTGTATTTTTTGTGTACATACGTCTCGTACACTTGCGGGTGCGCTTTAAAAACGTTGCCTACTATCTTCTTTTTCTACAGTCACCTTTATTACTGACGCTAATTAAAAAGGGTTCAATCATCTAATATTTTTCTATTGACCAATAAAAAATTATCCGAGTCTGTTATTTCCAAGTGATTTTACTGAGATTTTTAATAACTGTTTCATATAACCAACGTTCAACTGCCGATACTAGTTCTCATATTTATACATATTTCTTTAGTGTTGTAAGGTATGTACACTTAAAAAACACGAGTGAGTTGA
>JAPYYV010006412.1:0-14327 GCA_030522625.1 Copidosoma aretas | reverse complement strand
TTTAAAATAAGCTTGTCTCATGAAGGGTACGTTCGTTATACAGATGTCCGTATCTATGAGACAGAAATGCAGTGTCTCATCTACGGGGGACACTATGTCTCTACTGAGGGACAATAAGTTTTAAGAAATTATGGATTGCTTTGACCAATGCAGGTATAAAATTATTCATTTGTAATCAGTTTTAAATGAATAAAAATCCATTTAATATTGGAAAATGTACAAATATTCAATGAAAATGATGAATCAATGCAGTGGCAATCTAACCTTAAAACGTTGTTAAAAGGAAAACGAATGCGCATGGACCTAAAAAAAGAAATAAAGGTTGGACTGCTCGAAAGTATTATATATAGATATAGAGTCATTCATATCTACCTGTATGATAGTTTGTACAGTTTTTATTAAATTATGAAGTGTAATCGTGGAGTTTGTGTTTTTTATTGACTAGTTAAATACTGCTGCAAGGGGGTTAAAGTGATTTTGTGAATAATACTAATGGTAAATGTGTATTAACGTGGTTTTTGAGTGTCTCATAAGGGGGGACTTGCCACATGAGACACTGAATAGGCGTCTCATAGATACGGATATGCAAACTGTTTTAATTATTCGCCTAAAAACACTGTTTCTTTGTGTTTCATGCATTGAAAAAATTTTTTTTTATCATAATGTGTGCTCTACTTTCAAATAAGATCAAAGTTATTTGTAACAAGGAATTCATAGAGGCCAACAAAATTATCTGTATCAGCCATTGAAGTTCTATAATGTGGCAGAAACGTAAGAAAGGACTTGACCGATCGTAAAAATAACTTTTGAATTCTTTTTTCCAGTTTGGAGATTAGTTGTAAGATTATTTATGAAACCAATTTTTCGACCTGATTTGATATCTGCCTCAAGATAAGTTTTAAGACCAGTTGAGACCAGTTGCGACATTACTTTTCAGACCAGTTTTAAGATCCGTTTTAACATTAGTTTTGAGACCAGTTTTAAGATTAGTATAAAGACTAGTTTTAAAACTAGTTTTAAGATTAGTTTTGTGACCAGTTTTGATATAATTTTAGAGATTAGTTTTGAGACCTGATTTATAATTAGTCTTGAGATTCTTTTTGAGACCAGTTTTAATATAAGTTTAGAGATTATTTTTGAGACAAGTTTAAAGATTAGTTTTGAGACCAGTTATGAGACTAGTATTATGATTTCTTTTGAGACCAGTTTTGAAATTCGCTTTAAGATCAGTTTTAAAATTAGTCTGAAGACTAGTTTTGAGACCAGTTTTGAAATGCGTTTTGAGATCAGTTTTAAGACCAATTTTGAGATTACTTTCGTGACCAGTTTTGAGATTAGTTTTGAGACCAGTTTTAAGATTAGTTTAGAGACTAGTTTTGAGACTGGTATTAAGATTTCTTTTGGGACCAGTTTTAAGATTCGTTTTGAGATCAGTTTTGAGACCAGTTTTGAGATTTGTTGAGATCAATTTTAAGACCAGTTGTGAGATTACTTTTGTGACTAGTTTTGAGATTAGTTTTGAGACCAATTTTAAGATTAGTTTTGAGACAAGTTTTGAGACGAGTCTTGAGATTAGTTTTAAGACCTATTTCAAGACCAATTTTAAGCCCAGTTTTTAGACTGGTTATGAGATTAGTTTTGAGATTCCTTTTAGGACCAGTTTTAAGATTCGTTTTTAAATCAGTTTTGAGATTAGTTTCGAGATTAGTTTTGAGACCAGTTTCAAGATTAGTTTGGGGACCAGTTTTGAGACGAGTCTTGAGATTAGTTTTGAAACGGTCTTGATACTAATCTTAAAAATGATTTTCAAAGTGATCTTAAAACTAGTCTCTAAACTAATCTCCAATGAGGCCTCAAAACTGGTCTCAAAACTGGTCTTAAAAGGAATCTCAATACTAGTCTCAAAACTATTCCTCAAACTAATCTTGAAACTGGTCTCAAAATAATCTTAAAACTGGTCACGAAAGTAATCTTAAAACTGGTCTTACAACTGATCTCAAAACAAATCTTAAAATTGGTCTTAAAACTAGTCTCCAAAGTAATCTCAGAACTGATCTCAAAACGAATCTCAAAACTGTTCTTAAAATAAATCTCAATACTGGTCTCAAAACGAGTCTCCAAACTAATCATCAAAATGGTCTTTAAAAAATCTCAAAACTAATCTCATAACTGGTCTAAAAACTGGTCTTAAAATAGGTCCTCAAACTAATCTCAAGACTCGTCTCAAAACTTGTCTCAAAACTAATCTCAAATCTCACTAATCTTAATTCTCTTAGCTGCAGTGTGATCAGGACCAGGAGATGTCAACGTGCGCACACGCACTGCTGCAGAGTAAACGGGATAAGGAGAGGATGTATTTCGCTCTGACACAGCGTGGCCTGTACAGCAGAAGGACAGCGTTAGTACAGCTGCTGGGCGAAGAGAACAAAGAGACAGCAGTGTGTGCAAACAAAGAGTAAAATTATATAATTAGCCCTGTATTAGTTGTTAAATTAATAAAAGCGTATACATCTTTATCGGTTTGACATTACCAATAGAAAGAGCAGTAGGTGGCAGTGTGAAGAGCACTGTAAAAATAGAGCCAGGAGACAGCAGCGTGCATTACTGCACAACCGCTGCCGCAACAGGACCAGGAGAAGGCGGTGTCCGCGCACGCACAGACGCAGTGTGGCCAGGGAGATGATTTGGCGGCGTTCATTCAGCGACAGCGTCACCAGGAGCAGGAGAAATCGTTGTCTGGGCAGGACGAGGAGAGAGAGGACGTCTTTCGCTCTAGCTATACCGCACGAGGTTATATCGTGTTATATAGTTGTATCGTGTAAACACGTGGCATGCATACACAATCGTGAATGTCGGACGTGATAAACGTTTACACTACTGCGGCGTCTGTCAAACTAACCGTGATCCGAAATGGAGTCTTTAACAAGCATTTACTCAAAATCTGTGCATTATTTGGTCTAAGAGCACATAAGAACTTTTATCCGAAATGTTCTAATCTACATCATATTCAATTCTCAGCCAAATCGACTGGGACCTTAAAACACGAGGTTTTGTGCGGGATCCTTTTTAGAACGCATGTGTTTAAAATTGTTGTGTGTGTTTGTTTTTAAAATAAAATGTAATATTATCATATGCTTATTAGTAATGAAACATTTCATATCTATATTTTCTGCTTGAAAATACGTATCATTGATTTTTATTGTTTAGATTTACGGATGTATTATGTTCTGAACTAACAAGATATCAACTATATAATGTGTCACTTCTTTTAGGTTAGACTCTCTATAATGTTTTTCATCTTATTCACTTTCCATCTTGGATATCCGTTACCTTTGAAAAATGAATTGGAAATTTTATCGATTTTTTTTTCCCGATTTTATCGATTTTGAAAAATCCATTTTTCCAAGAAAGTGAGATTTTCCCTGAAAAACATTGTTTTAGAATATTGTGCCGTAGAAAATCGTAACGATCTTAAAGTATTCTAAAAAATTGCATTTTACATGGAGGAGAACAAATTAATAAATGTGTGTAAAAAAATAAGTATTGTATATCAATGAGGAATCTTTGTGCCGATAGATTGGCAGTAGTTTTTATTTTGATTTTATTGATTTTGGAAAACATTTTTTTTTTTCAAGTGATTATTTCGGTATCAATCGTTGTTTTAGAATGTATTATAGTAGAAAATCATAAATATATATATTTAGGGGATGTGGCAGTCTCGTAACTTATCAGTGCAAGTATGCTGCACGCCAATTTCGAACTAAATTGTTTAATCGAGTTTCAACATATGATCAAATGAATGATCTTCTGCTATAGTAGGGATGTGAGTCGATAATATCCATTTTAAAGGTGAGTTAACGTAAAGTCTTTTGCATTATAAGTATTCTTGGAATGTTTTATTGAGATGATGAAAGAGGTTCGGTTTGGTGTGGTATGATTTTTCGTTATTTATTTATATCAAACTACTCTATGCTACAGGTGTCGCTAAAAACTGACAAATACATACGTGACGCAGGGTCGATATCGCTTCTCAATCTTGAAATTACGACACACATGTAGTAATGCGCAAATTAATGTATCTTCTCTACTAATTCACTTTAATGTTATTAATATATTACTAATGTACTCAAATACAAGAAATTCATTAATTTATGTATGTTCTGTAAATGATTATGAAAATATGAATGTTCTGTTTGCAATAGATACTCATCGATCAATTATGATCTCTTAAAACTTACGTCTTGGCTATATAGTTAAAGCACATGACTTTAATATCATTCAAAGCTATATTCCTTAACAGTTATGACACCACCTTCATGGTGAAGTATTCCTTCTCTGAGTGTACGCACTGTACCGCGCCTCGTATACCTACACGAAACAAGGCATCGAGCTCCGATGCCTCTAATATAGCGACATCACGCATGCATTCTCAAGAGCGTCCGAGTAGCGTCAGCAGAGGTCAGAACTACGCAAGGTGCGACCTCCCGAATCAAGGGGCACCGGATATGCATACTATATACAGGCAACATACGTGTGACAATAGCTGCATCGCTTGCGCGTTAAGCGACATCGGATGTAAAAAGTCGCGAGCTTTGCTACCGCTAAATAAGTACACGCCTTGTCGCTACATCAGAGGTATCAGAGCTCACGACCTTCTTTCAGTGTACTGTACCTATCCTGTGGTGCATACACTAAGCCGCACGATCGGTATATAACTACTGTGCCGCTGTGGAGCTCTGCTGTCTCTTACCAGTATAGCTGGTATACTGGAGCACGAGACGCTGAACAGGGACTACAGGATTTGCCCCCACCCCTCCCGGTCTGGAGGCGCTTTCATTGGTCGAAAGATCCAACGTTTGATTTAAAACATTTAGGCCTATTTTAAAAAGCAAAGAAAGATTATTTTGAAAAAATTGGTGCATAATGTCAATTAAACGATTCCGGTGGAGAAATTAGATTTACATAAAGCAAAGAATTTAATCCCATGCAAATTAAACCAAATAACCCTATATGTAACAGTTTCAATCATTAGGTAATTATTTATTAACAGATGATGGTGTAAATGAGCTAATGAATGAATAGCAAAAGTACATCCAAAGCTATTAATCCCCTTAACCCAGTACTGTAACATTTTACGTACGAAAGTTGAATGTATCGATGAATTATTTATAAAGAAATTTTGTTATAAATAAATTTCTATTTTAATAAATGTAATTCCAAAGCTAACAATCCCTGTGACTCTATATTGTGTATATTTAAACTATTGACTATACGTACGAAATTCGGATTTATCAGTTAATTATTTATTGACATATGATAAAGTAAATAAGCTGATGAATAGATAACAAAAATTGATACGTACTCAGTGTTTATACGTGTGGGGACAACTAATATACCGAATGTTTTTCTGCGTTTGCCTAAGTAGCATCTTGCTACTTAACGTTTTCTAATAGAGTTCATTAGACTTTGACGGTTTGCGAGATTTCAAAACTATAATTATTGTTTCGATATGGTTATCGGTTAAATCTCAAACGTTTTTCTTTCATAAAATTATTTAACCTTAGATTTGTTACAATCAAGTGCACTGAGCAATTTTGGTTTCCTTGTATTATATTTGATGTAATTAGTATTTATTTACTAGAATCATGATCAATTGTGCAGAATAAGTGTTGTGTGATGTTAAATTGCCTGGATTTTTTTCTCTTTCTTTTACTCTCCTTTACCCCCGCATCCAGTCAGAAATAAATTATACAGTCCATTTCAGATTAAAACTAAACAATACAATATACTGTAAAAACATAGTATACATTTTTTTCTGTCATTTTAACATGTTGTTAAACCATCAGCCAACTAACGTGTTGTTAATTCAACTCTAGACTTATGTCAGGTTTCAGTTATTTATCAACCTTTCACGGGCCATTGAACAAAATTAAAGAAAAACTTCTTACACATTGAATTTTCTTTTAGATTAATAAAATATATTGCTTTAAGATCACATAAATCTAAAAATAAATATCCTCTAACCAGGGCTGGTTAAGAAATTTTTTTTTTTTAATTTTACTAATTATTTCTTCAATGTTTATTTATAAACATATTATATTCTAATATATTTCTCATTGACAAATAAGTTTCGTAATTTATAGCACGATATCAGTCCAATGAAGTAAGATAGGGTTGGCGTAGAAATGCTATGCATGTATGCTCGTACAATAAAGCATAAATGTAGATTATAAATTTACGATGGCATTAAATAGTACGTATAAATGATTTTTGATCACTTAAATTTTTCTAAATGTAAACATTTCAAGTGGCTGACAGCTGTTCAACTGTTTGTCAAATCTGATGTATACTCATCATAGACAAGCTTAATTGTTTGATCTACGCAAAAGATCGATATTTTCTAATAGTTTTTTACACGAATGACTTTCAAAAAAAAGCCTTAAATGCGTAATTTCGCGTTCAGCATACTTAGATTCTACCAAGGACAAAGATACAGTTTCGAATTATTTCTGCTTGTGCGTAGAAAGTGTATCGACTACACCGAGCATAAGGCAAGCTGCGGGGGCAGAATTATCTGTAGGAGTGCTTCATTCAAATCATTAGTTTTGATGAGTGGTGCGTAAATATTATTGAGGAACTTTTTTGTCCGCTTTTTCACAGCTTCTAAAGCAAATCGATTCTCATAGTTCTGCATAATATTTGCAGAAAATCTCAATTTTCCCCAAAGATAAGGCTCACATTCGTCAGCATTGCACCAAATACATGGAGAAATACTACTATGAGACAGTATTTCAAATAATATGCTAGTAAGCTTCAAATAAGTCGCAAACGTAGTGTTATTAAAAGAGCTATTGTCTCATAAATTCAACAGCTGTGTAACGTTATTGAAATTTTTCTGGAAATCACATGTAATTCCTAAAATGAGTAATTTTTTGACACCAGAATCCTTAAAACTCTCAAAAGCAACTCCGTCTTTACTCTTCAGACGTTTTCTTGCGTTCACTTTACTCGATGTTGATTGTACTAATAGAATTATTTTTTTTTTAATGCCGTGGCAGGGACCCCTAGCAGAAGTAAGACTTGAAAGTGATATATTACTATGCTTGATGTTATTGCACTTGTGTACTATACTAATACAAAGTGAAGATTGTGATATTAAATTAATTTTTTTTTCTGAAAAATTAGCGCAAAGTACAGGGTACGTAAGAGTCAGAAAGAGGGAGAGGGGGAAGGAGAGAGAAAGAGGGAGAGGCAGAGATACAAAGTAGACGGTAACATAGCTAATAATTCAGCTTTGCTAGCATAAACAGTAAAAAATCGATTCGTCAATTTACTACGGAAGTAGTCCGACCTATTCTTAGCATAGTATATTTACGATATATAAAGTTATTTTATTATATAATTCTTGTGACATTAGTACGTCGTCTGTAATGCCGTTATCAAGGTGTCTTGTTATTTTTGAGATAATTAATATAGTGAGCTATAAATTGAAAATTTTTATACTTTATTGCGTTGATGAGATCCTAGCGTTGAAGACGATCCTCATATTTATACGTATATCTTCTCTCAAAGACAGGAGAATAAAGGTTTTTTGAGACACTGAAACACACCTGCACTTTACTAGTGGCATAGTAAATTTACTATGAAATTTGTAAAAATGCATTACCTACGATATCGTGAAATTACTACGCCTAGCGTTAATCGGATTATTTACAAGGTCAGACGTATTAGTTTTACAACAGCTGTAGTTTTTTTACCCTTGACAGTATTTTTTCGACGTTCGACAGAGTAGCTGTATACAAATTTTGATGTATTTTTACTAGCTTACTTATACTTACGAGCTAAGAAGTTTATGGCACAATCAAAAGACGAAGGCCGTAACGAAGTTCATACAGACTCTATTTTTCTGTCTAAGAACCCTAAATCTTCAGTACAAGTTTAAACAAAAAAACGATCACAAGTTTAAGTGTGAAAAATGTTGACATGCTGAAAATATTCTGTAACAACTGGATCAACTGCAATCGTTTCCTACTACGAATGTATAAATGCTACAAAGGTTTTTAAATAACTAGATGTGTTTTGTTATACACCAAAAAATTGTAAAATGTCTTTATTATTACAAATATTTATACAGCGATGTGTACAATTTTATGTACTTTTCAATACAATATTACTTTATTCCGATACAGTCTAAACTATACTGCTTACAGCATCCTGTGACAGTAAAGTGCACCTGCAACAAACTAAGGAAAATGGTAGTACGACAATACTGATGTACTATCAGTATATAAAGAGTAATCTCAAAACATTAATCCGACCATCATTATTAACGTCCTCATCATTATTATAATTAATGTCACTATTAACGTGATTATCATCAACATTACTATCCTCATGAATATTTCCATCACCATCATCAATATTATGTTCATATCATCAGCATTGCCATTATCAGCATGATCTTTTATCGCCATTTATCATTGTTATCGTCGTTATTATAGCAAATATTACCATTATTATTATCCCTATTAGCATTAATATGCACATTATCTTCATCATCAAAAGTATAATAATTTTCATAATCATCATCATCATTATCATCATTATTATTATCACTAATTCTTGAACATCTAGATAATTACTACTATAATTAGCATCATTAATATCAAAAACATCATCACCATCATCATTATCATCATCATTACAATCAACATCATTTTCATTATCAGCATAATTATCAGCATAAGCATCATCATTAAGATTATCCTCATGATCAACATCATGATCATAACACTAATAATCAATATCGTTATCATTAAAATCATTATCATCAACTTCATAATCATCATTTTTATCATCATTATTAATACCATTACCATCATAAATATCATTATCAACATAATTATCATCATACTCATCAACATAATCATCATTAATCTAGTTTTTGTCATCAATTATAATCACTAATATTATCATTATCATTATCATTATTATTATTAATATCATAACTATCATCATTATCGTTATGATCATCATCGTTATCATTATCATCATCATCATTATCATTACCATCATCATCACTATTATTAATATCACCAGTATTATCATAACTATCATCTTTATCATCATAATCATATCTAACATCATAATTATCATCATTATCATCATTATCAGTATGACGATTATTATCATCACCACCATCATTATCATTATCGTCATTATTTACATCATGAGCATCATAATTAACATTATCATCGACATTATTATCATCGTTATGAGCATTATCATAATCATCATTTTTATCATCATTATTATCAATATTGTTATCATAGTATTTACTATTGTTACGTCGGGCAGAAAATTTTTATTTTTGAGCCGAAGCTCGCGCTTAATAGCTCAGGATCCGTAAGTAAAGAAGTATAAAGCGCGTGCGAGTAATATCTGGTTAAGGATATGCCTTTGCTGGATATGAAACCTAACGCGGAAGCCAATAGGCTGCAGCTGATTTCGTGACAACGCTAGCTTTGGTAGGAAAAGCTCACCACTGAGCTAGCCACGGAGCCAACCGGTCGGCTATCCTTAGTCTAGTATGCTCAGTGTGTCACGGGAACTAGGATCGAACCTCCAATACGCACTTGGTGGTTAACAGCTTCTGTAACCTGGGCAGGACTTGTGAGTGCGTGACCGTCAGCAGAAGGCTAGTTTCGTACTTAAAATAAATACGTATTCACGATGTCTTCTTGGAAGGGATAGTAGCGGCCGGCAGCAGGAGTGCTAATTGGCGTACTACGGCTAGGGTAGGCGCGAGTAAATATTAAGTTATAATATATTCATTATTTTTACTTACTTTTATTCAAACTTATTTAACTCTACTATAACAAACTGGGAAGAGAGATCGAGCTGGACCGACCTTGCACGTCTGCTTCTATAAATGGATCTCGCTAAAGGAGATCTGGACTCGCGGTAGAGCCAATGGACTTAGGTTGATCCGGAACTCACAGAGAGAGACCTGTATATCACTCGTAGTTGGGTTTAAATATGCAACTGATTTTGCATGGGCTTGGGACTCCATTTTATATCCAAAAATGCTCGATATCTCTCACTTAGGGTCCCAGGGGATGGTTTTGTCGGACAATTCCGTGCGGCCAGCATCTCAGATCCGCTCGGTCACTCGTAGAGAGCGCTTGTGTGCCAAATTCTCTGGCCAGTCCCCCTAGACTAGAGGGAGGAAAAGAGTTTTCTCCGACCTCTTTCCGTCTCTCTTCACATGCTTCTGAATTACAATTTCGCCTCATACTGAAATATTCTAATAAATAATGTAAGAGTATAACAGTAAGCTAGACCACTCTTGGCTTGACCAGCAGAGTTAAGTGCAATGTTAATGGTAAAGATTGCTTATGATGTATCGCATTAAGCACGCATGGCAAGAGAAATATTGATAGTAGTAATAAATATAACTTGTGATGATAAGAGTGATTGTAATAATAAATTAATGCTAAATATAACTACTCGTGAAACGATTGCAGGCATAATTACTCGCAATAATAAGGATTAACCGGTAGTATTGATAACTGGGTTGTACTAACATAACTATATCAGCTTGGGGCTAGAACGGTATGTACTAATTATGTTATAAGACACGATAGTACATGTATTATTAATAATAATGGTAATAATAACAATAATAGCTAGACTTAATAATTATATTGACAGTAACAAATGTATAGTAACAGAGCTGTAAGAAAACCTAGTGTAAATTAAAAAGATCTGCGCCGTTGCGCTCAGATTTACTAAGGGTTAACAATTTGCAAATGCTATATGGTAACAATATTTCTATGATTGTAGCCTTGAACGACAATAAAATTTATCGTTTCATAATTTGAGTAATCTTATATTATCTACTTCTCCTAACACTTAACTTACTGTAATTATTCTAAAGGTTTACAAAACTACGCGTGCGCATCGTTTTATATCATAATGTCAGGAGAGGGTTGCATTTAATATGATACTCGAACGATGGCAACTTGGCCTGGTCGTTCGAGAACATGTATAGGAACTTAAGGTGTAGTCCAGTTTCGACTTAGCCAATAGTGTACATTAGAACAATAGGACCTTTGAAGCGAAGACATTGGAATTTCTGGTGCTGACTCTGGGGATGCTAAGACAACGCCGAGTAATTCTGTACGGATGGTTATGTGCGGGGGAAGACGAGCCGTAGACAGGTCAACGAGCTAGAAGCCCGAATTCTTGTCACATTCAGTGTTAGAATGAGAGTACTCGTGGCGAATCGAAAGGTCAACGGAAAAAGCGAAACAAGTCTGGAAAATCATTGCGAGGAAGAAAATAATAAGAGTAGCCGACGTTACACTCCCCTCCTTAAACTGTTACTAGAGCTTCACAATGAAAAACTGGTAACAGTACGCTCAGTACATCTAGGTGGTTGAATTTGATACATTTAGTCTAAAAACATTGCATCGATCGTATATAAGTAGAACTATGTTAAGGTTACATTATTCTAAATAATATCGCTCGTCCTATTGCTTATGAGTCAGGTCGTCGGCGAAAATACAATTTTTTTAGTATGTCTGATGCTTAACTCCTAGTGGATTGGTTTAGAATAATTACGTGCTCTTCCCGCTGTTTCGTTTGTATTACGTGCTGGGCCGTTGGCTATGAAGAGCAGTAAATTTGCGAGAGAATTCCAAACTGCTTCAAAAACGTGGATTGACCACCCATATGCCTGTTGTAACAGATATTCATTAATAACGGCTTCTGCTATGGTTTTGATAATGTGTAAAATCATGGAAAGAGCGATAAGTCCTGCACTGGCGTTGCCAAATTTTGGAAATCTGTTCCACATCCGTTTCCAGGTGGAGGTCACTATCTCTTCAAGAGTGTTGTCGTTGAATAATTAAAAATTTGATGTGTGCGGTCCATTAGTTGTGAACCCATGCATTTCTCTTGCAATGCTGTTAAGCAGTGCGTCCTTCTCCTTAGGGAACATGATGCGCTCCCTGAGACGATTTAAATCTCCGCTGGTGTATATGCCGCTGGTTTTGAGGTTTGCCGGTTTCATGTATTTCCAAGTGGCTTTTGACATGGGTTTTAGTGCCCTCGGGGGTTGTACCTCCACTGTCGGGAGACACCTGGAACCATTTACCGTCTACTTTACAGAGGGGTGAAAATACTGCATCGCACGTGATTTAAGTTCCATGTGCCTGCAAGATGTGTGCTTTAGGTGTTAGGAACATTGTGGTTCCGTTCCTGTCCACGGGTAGTTCCGCGTAGCATTTGTCAGTTCTTACCAAGATGACCTCTACTGGGATGCATTCGATTATTTTAATTGCTTCACCAGTGACGATAGCCATAAAACCTGGTCCTTTCTTAATGTTGTACGCGAATATGTCTGGTGATTTTTCTGCGATGGCTAAAGAGTTCTCTAGCGTTAAGCGCTTGACTCTACAACGTTGAGTCATCATATCTTTATATATAGATTTGACTTTCTTGCGGATGTGCCTTTCTACGTATACGAACTTAGAGTTATCTTACGAAAACAGGTCCATGTCTTCGGTGCTCTTACGGGCATTTGATGCAAATGTTTGTCCCTTTTTAGTCTCAAATATCATCAACCGAGAGTTCTGGGTTGTTACTACCCTGGATCCGCAAATGTTGTGTTCGGATTTTACGGCCAGGGCGAAGGTTCCATTACTTGACTGGAATAAGTAAACAACTTGTTCTTCCCGGTCCTGTTCGTCGTATATATGGTCTGCCATGCCCTCGAACAATACATCTTATTGTTCGAAGTTGCATGATGACTGCGGGACGGCTAACCAGAATGCGCTGCTGCCGTCGTGATGTAGGCAGTGGCCGGAACTGTATGTGCACTTGACTCCCGATGGCAGGATCAGTAGGTCTTTATTTGGGTTTACTCGTGCGGTGAGTTCATAGATGCTGAACTTGAATTATCCTATGACGGTGACGTCGTCCTAGGACCCGTAGCGGTCTGAATAATGGGCCTCGCTACATTTAGCATCACAGGTTGCTTTACCAGCGAACGTCGTCGGTATTGTATCAGTGTAGTTTGCTTGGAAGTCTTGGAAAGCCTTCGTGCCACGGGCGTACATCCAGTTGGTAACCATCAGATTGCATTCGTCTCTGGACATGCGTTCTATAAAGCTGGCTACCCTATTATGGACCACAGAGCTATATGAAAACGTGCCGCAGTAAGTAATCGTCCTTTGAATTTTGACTTTGCATTTTCTTAAGGAAGTGTGCATGAATTCGTTTGTTTGTAAAAGTTATATGTTGCGTTGGGTGGCATTGATGGTGTCAGCCGAGATGTCGCACGGTTCTACCTCTAGCAATTGTAAGATTGTTATGTTCACGGTCCGTGCACCGCAATCATAACCTATCAACCCATGAATAGTATGGGTTGTGATCAACATGATTAGAATCTGGGTCAGCATCTTCGGGGTTTCTGAAATCAGACAAAACACGCGTTAGTCATTGCTTAAGTCGCTACTGTAATCTTGGTTTTGATTGGTAGGGAGAGGTTTACGGGACGTTCTTAACCTATTTGAGTAGACTTTTTTATGTTCCTTTCCTATTTGGATCTTTACTTTATGGTTGTTCAACACTTCCAGTATCTTGTGGGGGCCTGTAAAGTAGTCCCCGAACTTGCCCTTTTTCACTCCCTTTTTCACTACATAGTCGCCAAGGGCGAAAAAATTCTCGTTTATATTTCGGTCATAGTAATTTTTTGATTTATACTTCGTGGCAACAAGCTTATCGTACGCAATTTTTTTTAGGCTACTTAATTTACTAACTAGTCTAATAGTGTAGTCTTGATACGTCGGTAGTCGGTCTCCTTCCTTCAGCGGTGTATGATGGTAGTCTTGCTAGTTTCATAAATACTGCTTCGTATGGCGTATGTTTGGTAATTTCCTGCGCGCAGGTGTTATAATTCCGAACTGCTAACTCTACTCAATCATCCTCATTGTCGTCGCTATTTGCGTACTGCTTTAGGTACTCTGCTAAAGCGTGGTGTGATCGCTCTTGAGAGCCATTGCTTTGGGGGTGGAGGGCACTAGTCTTCACCTTCTTAATTCTAAAACGTTTTGGTAATCCTTGCGTTAAGTTACTTAGGAAGTTCCTACCTTGATCTGTTAGCACAAGCTTAGGAGCACCGAAAATACATATAAAACGTTTTTTAAATGCATCCGAGATGGTACGAGGGTGGTCCGAGAAGTAATTAGCCTACAAAAGAAAAACGATAAATTTTGTAAGAATTTCTTTTTATTTTTCAACATAATCTCCATGTAACTCGA
>JAPYYV010006411.1:0-14328 GCA_030522625.1 Copidosoma aretas | reverse complement strand
GCCAAGTTTAACTATATTATTGAATTTATTGTTAGTGGAAAAAATTATTGAAAAACCTGAATTGTATAAGTATTTTTTTAACAAGTTATTTGTAGTTTTTTTATATGGGATAACAATTTTTGGTTTGTTAATTATAATATTGTTTTTTAGTAAACTACCACATACCAAATAAGTGCTTATTGTTTATCATTAAGATGTTTTGAATAAATATGTTTAGCAGTTTTTTTTGGCATTATTAGGAAGCTCGATGAAACTAAAACAATAAGTGTACAAAATTTAGGTAAAATCTGACTTTCAAAAAAGTCTCTCATGCTTGATCCCTTTCAATTTTTTTCGGATTTGGTGTTTCTGCTTACAGAGCATTAAAATTTTGTGCTGAATTTTTCCAAAAACCAATTGAAATGTATCTCTGAAATTTTTTTTCATCTGTTTATATAATCTATAAGGATAGATAAATACTGAAAAAAGTCTATTTTTTCAAATAATTTTCACGAGACCGTACTTTTTAATGGTTAATACTTATATTGCTTTACAAAACTTTAGTTACTGAATTGTATCACCTTTGAACGCTTATAAATATCCGGGGCTTTCATAAAAAATTTAATTATTCAATAGACAAGTAAAAATGTATTAATTTTATGCATCTACAAATTCATTAATTTCTCAAGAATGTGAGGGTATTTTTTGTATAATGGTTTGGAACTTTTACTGAACGATTATTTATTGATATTGTAAAACATTTAATGTGATAGCAGTCGATATTTTTCTCACTTTTGAACATGTGGCAACGTTGCGTTAGGTTAAAACATCTGAAGTGACTAAAGTCATGATGCCCGCCACAGCTGGTTGTCGGTTTTACAAGCGCAACGTTGCCATATTTTATATACATGAAAAGTTTCATGTTCTCTGTCTCTTTCTAAGATCGTCATTTCTCTCTCGCTTGCCAAGGGAACTTCTATAAGTGATCGTTGATTAATAGTTTTGTATTCAAACTTACTGAGGATATTGATAAATACACTAATTTGTCCTATGGCTTTGAATCACATATGAGCCAAGACACATTAACATCATTTTTTTAACAAATTTACGCTTTCTCTACGTATGGTGGTAGAACCTGCTGGTTACAAAGTTTTCCAACGTTTATTTACGATGTGGGAAGGAATTTATCTACCTCAAGCTAGCACAGCCAAGTCAACACGCCACAACAAAACTGTACACATAATTTGCCGCGAATTTCTGACGTCACAACGGAATTTGACGCTGCACCAGAAAACCGAGGAATTAGATACGCGTTTGATCTGCGTCAAGCTTGCGCAGGCACTAACGAAATGACACATCATTTTCCACTAAGTTGTGATGGTTAAGCTGATTTTGTCGCTGCACCAGGAAGGCGAGAAATAGGTTGCGCGCCAGCTTGACATCGAGCTAGCACAGACATTAACGAAATCTCGAAAACCAGTACAGCCAGGTACATAGCTCTAACGGCAAAATTTTCCGCTTATTCGCCGCTCATCAACTGTCCGGTTGATATACAAATTTTTCACCCTTTTCACCCTGAATGACCAATAAGACGTGATTTAACCCTCGAAAAATCGTTTTTTTCTATCGGTACTGCGTTTTCATGGCTACAAACGCTTTCATAATATGACGCTAATTGACTACTGAATTGACGGTGAAGCTGATTTCGTTGCTGCATCAGAATGCTTAGAAATCGTTTGCGTGCCAGATTTACATCAAGTTAGCACAGCCACTAGCTGAATCAGTACCAGCTGACGCTTAGGATTATTTTCCGATTTTGAATCATGCTATAAATATATTCCCTGTATTATCTCTCTGGACCGTACAGCGTTACATAATCTATGATATTATTATTTTTGGCGTTATTTTACGGCTTCTTTATTTGTCACACCGAAACCAAATTGGCCATTACATCTCGAAGCCGTAAGAAAAGTTTTGTGCCAATTTGAGGTTTAGCTGATTTCTTTACCAACATAATTCTGTGAACACGTCCTCTTAGACCGATAGTGCAGGATCACTACTTAGCTGCTTTTTATCTATTTTACTTACGCATTTGGGTTATTATCTTTTAGGAACAGATTTCGATTGTTTGACTGCGAAAACAAAATTATATTTCCCCGAATTTTCGTCACACAAAGTATTTCTGAGAAAAGTAATACGGTGGACAAGAAGCTGCTTTGCCCAAGCTGCCTGGAACGTATGTCTATTAAGCTAGCGTAGCCACATCAAAAGGTCAAAACACTAAACACACCATAATTTGTTGCTAATTTTTTGCTTAAAAGCCGATGTCGTTGCTCTTGCCGTTTTCGAGAAACAATGGATATGGTGGCTTAATATTCCCAAAACTATTGAAATTTGTATACATCTATGGGAACCAGAATTTGTTGCTAGTTGTATTTTCTGCTCAAGAATACGTTTCTACATCTGAGGTTGAAGAAACACATTAGCCGTTTCACGCGTTAAGCGTATATAAAAAATCTTAGTGCAGCCACAGAAAAGGGTAGATTGCTCTTTAGTGTTTGGAAACTCATAAAATAGTTTTGCTGATTCCTTACTAATTTGTTTTGCTACTGTTAAAGTTTAAAAATTGTTTTATTAATGTATACATAATATAAAAATTAATATGATGGCCTAATATTACTTTGGTACATCTATTAACGATATCCACATTCGAAAGAATTTTCGCCTGAATGTTAGTAACGACATATTCGCTCATTATGAACGAAAATTCTATCTAATAAATAAAGACAGTATATTTTACATGTTTTGAAGTATTTCATTGGAAAAATTGGGCCGTCAAAATACTATCATTAATCAAAAGATCTTTTCTAAATTATTCTATTTGATAGATAACGTTTAATACAATTTTTTATCATCACCAGTGTTTCCAGCCAAATAATTAGTATTTCTCATCTTATAATTATACTTTTACTTACGACTGTTCTGCAGAATTGTCCTATTTTATTGCCACTGCAAAGAGTGTGAATTAAAAAAAATATCCCATTCCAAGCATACGAAAAAATTAGGACCATGATAAAACGGTGGTTCGAATACTTTACACAGCATTTTTAGTTCACTTTGCGTGTATGTATTCACGTTACCCGACTAACTTAAATAATTTTCACTGAATTCAGTTCAAATTCGGAATACAACCATAACTTAAAATTATAATGTATGATTGCATTTGGTTGAAGTTTAGATTAAAAGGAAACAAAGTCATCTCCCGTCTTAAGGTAGTTGTACCCCAAAATTTCAAGGTCATTAAAAATGTTGTATTTCTCAGTCTAATAAAATGTAATTGTTGCCATTTTATTATATAACAGTGTTATAATCATAATGTACATTGTAGATTTTTTTCGGATTTAGTTCTAATTTATTCATCGAAATATCGTGTAAATAAAAAATGAACACTCTATGTTATTAAAAAAATGTCATTATTATCTGATTTTAATAATGAACGGCTAGTTTTTTTTCTCAATCTAAATAGCTACAAGGGAACTGTTTTTTATTTAAAAAAAAAAGTTGTTTTACTGTAATCAATGCATTTGATCATAAAATTTTTTAAAATTTTATTATTATTAAATGCACGTTTAACAATAAACATGCCTTTTTTAGGGAATTGAGGACGGTGAATTTATGGCCATTTAGGTGAAGGCCAGTTTTTGTTCATAAAAATCAATTGATAATTAAATTTTACTTCACGAACAGGAAGTTTTGTTACAGACGAAAAATCGCACCTAGAGAAAACATGTTATGAACACATTTCATTAAGTTTAGAATCAAAATGCACTATTTTTGGAAAATGGCCGTCCTTCTCTCTCTCTTTCTACCGGTAACGGAAGGTCAAATTCCGTTGTGACGTCAAAAATTCGCGGCAAATTAGCGGCAAATTATGTGTGCAGTTTTGTTGCGGCGTGTTAACTTAACTGTTCTAGCTTGAGGTAGGTAAAGTCCTTTCCACATCGTAACTCAACGTTGACAAACCTTGCAACTAGCAGGTTGTACCACCATACGTACAGGAAGCGTAAATTTCTTGAAAAAATGATGTTAATGTGTCTTGGCTCATATGTGATTCAAAGCCATAGGACAAATTAGTGTATATATCAATATCCTCAGTATGTTTGAATACAAAACTATTAAATAACAATCACTTAAGGGAGTTCCCTTGGCAAGCAAGAGAGAAAGAACGATCTTTGAAAGAGACAGACAACATAAAACTTTTGATGTATGTAAAATATGGCAACGGTGCGCTTGTAAATCAGACAAACAGCTGTGGTGGGCAACATGACTTCAGTCACTTCAGATGTTCTAACCTAACGCAACGTTGCTACATGTTCGAAAGTGAGAAAAATATCGACTGCTATCACATTAAATATTTTACAATATCAATAAATAATCGTTTAGTAAAAGTTCTAAACCGTTATACAAAGAATTCACCCACATTCTTGAGAAATTAATGAATTTAATATTCCAATTATCTAAAAATCTGATCTTTAGAATCACCTTAAAAAAAATAGGAAAGTACGAGGTTCGGTACGATTTTATGATTTCCCATAAAAGCACGTGTTAAAAGATATGTTCATATCTCAGCTCACAGGTTCTGAATCGGTCTGAAATTTTACCAGTCGTTTTGTACGATATTAAATAATATATTTGTTAAGTTTCATCAAAATTTGTCTTTTTCTTTTGAGAGGAAACTCCCTTAAGTACTAGATGTGTAAGTAATCACTAGTTACTTGAATAATGCGATGTTTTACTCGATGAAATTCTCGCTTAGAAAATATATGTAAGTGAGAATTCACTCAAGTCAAATTTATGTGTGTACCATATAATGGTACTCCGATGTCTGAATAATGTATGCGACTAGAGTTTTATATATAAAGTAGATGATGATTCCTCGCTTATTATTATTTTTCAAAACGTGTAATATAGGTGAGTTAACTGTACTTTAAAATTCCGATAAATTATCAAAAATTTTTCAATAAATTACAAAAGAGCTCAAAAGCACATGATACTTTTGCTCTTTTCTCCATCAAAAAACCTCTCCCTAAAATCATAGGACTACGTAAAGACAAGATGAAAAAAAAACCGGACAGTCGCGGGACTGTCGGTAAAAGCTATTCTTCTTGGCCATCATAAAAATATCGAATGTAAAAAAAGAAAAATAAGTTATATTAATAAAATAAGAATATGTCAGAATCAATTTTTTTTGCAAATAACAAATTTGTTTTACTGATGATATAATTTTTATTAGGAAATATTCTAATAGCATGAGGAAAAATATATTTATATACATTCAATCATTCTCATGCAGACGATTCATCGGCTACTGGACCAGGGCCAGTACCGTGGTAGTTGCAAGATCGTGCATGCATATAGTGTGTGTGCATAGTATAGGTGTACTACAGTCACAGTCAGTGAGTTAGTCGAATCTGCCGAACAGCTGAGCGGCACCAGGAGGCCACAAATTTTTTCATTATTGTACATATGTACGTGTATGCCTGCGTAGAGAGAGAGAGAGAGAGAGATAGAGAGAGAGAGAGATCTACCATTGGTGGCGCAAATGGCATGACAAATCTTATGATAAAAAATTGATTGTCACGTGACTAAAGCCTTTTTATTGGTTCTGTGATTGGTTGAGACTGGCTGAGAGATAAATAATTTAAAAATGAGATTTTTAAAAATTGATTAAAAAGTAATTTAAATGAAAAAAGTGAAAGTTAACTGTTATAACAATAACTTTATTAATTTTTTTCAAATTATGGGAATTAATACGTTTGAATAATAGTTAGGGGTCGGCGCTCGACGCGCGTAGGGGGCGAAGCCCCCTAGTAAAAAAAAATATACATGAAATGCAATGAATCTATTCTGAAACAAAAGAAACTCAGAGACTTCATTTTTTTTAATCATTTTGTTTCTAAACAATATGAAAAATCATTTTTAAATAACGTATACATCTCTGCATTGAAATGTAAAAATTGTTATTTTCGACCTATCTTGCCTTCACGTCGAGATATAAGGTTTTTTTCGTTTTCTAAAGGTTTGACTTTCATAAAATTATTTCGAAATAATTTATACGCATTTGTATTCATATCATAAACGTGCTGGCACGTTTAAATTTTTTTCGAAATTTTTGACACTTTTTTACCAAGATATACCTGAAATTTGGAAAATTGAGATTATGTCGTAACGTCGACTAAAACCTCTCTATTTGTCCGCCTAGATGTTTATTTGCCCTTTTGGAAACCTGTAAAAATTGTTACTTTTGGGTCTATGCGGCTTTCTGTTTAAGATATTGCGTATTTTCGAATATTTCAAGGTTAAGCGTGCACAAAACCGTAAATAATTTATTCTGCATACTTGTCATAATTTTCTAAACTTGCGATAATTTTTTCCGATATTTTTCCATCTTAAGTCCATATCGATACATCCAAAACACTGAAAATTGAGGTTATGTTTTGAATCAATTAACTAACACCTCCCTATTTGTACTCCACGATGAATTTTTTGTCCCTCTAGAGAATCTACAAGAATTATTTTTTTGGTCTTATCTTTCTTTCCTTTCAAGATATCGTGTATTTTCAAATAATCGGAAGTTAAGTTATAATAAGAACATGTTGAATAAATATTGGGCATCTGCATCAATCTGCCGAGGGTGCAAAATTTGTTTGGTTATTGTTTACAGTATTAACAGAGTTCGCGAAGAAACATAGACGATAGAGTAAAGCACGGCGTAGAACGCAAATCATGCGATGCAGGAATAAATAAAGTATGTATTCGTGTTGATCTTGTATATCTACTCCAAAACGGTTTCAAAACAATTTATGTACGTACACGAGAAGCCAAGATAATGACGAATCTATAAGCGCTTCCGACTTTAAACGCGCCAAAACAGATTCCTGTACGGGCGCTCGGCTACTTTGATGGCCAGCGGCTCGACTTTCTCTCCAGCGCCAGCACGCACTGCACTGACGGCACTCAGTAAAACCCACCTGTTGCCGTGACTAGCGGCCTGAAAACGCTGGGTTAACTTTTTCTCATAAATGTTTAATGGATGAACCACATAACCTCTAAATTTGAGGAATTTTTTCTCTTAAATGAGACCTAGGAATTGAAAAAAAAAAAAAAATTATCTCTGCTCCAGACGGTCGTAGGACAACATTTTTTTTCAATTTCGTGGAAAAATGCCAGCTGAATAAATATTGAATTTTAATGTCTCCAAACATAAAACGAAAAAAGTTATTGCAATTATTTTTATGGTAAAAACATGTACCATTTTTAACGACATTTTTAAGACACCTTTTTAAAATAATACTCAAGTTTCAATTGAAATGGTGGTGTATCTTTTTAAGAATCCGTAGCTTTCCAAAAATAAAAATCCGACTGCCTAAGTCTGAATAAATAAAATTTTACAAAAACAGTTTTTTAGCATATTTTCGTTATTGTGAAAAAAAAAAAATATTATTGCAAAAGTTATTGCAAGATTAAAAAACAGCACTCTCGATGGTTTTTTTAATCTTGCAAGAAATTTTGTTTATCTATTTAAATTCTGCAGGCGCCATTTTTTAGATATCCTTAACGCCTATAAGTTTTGTTTAAAATTTTTTTTTGTTTTATTGTTTAGGTTGCGAATAACATGCAAAAAACTGGTTTTCGGCGTCCGAAAAAATTTGTAATTTAGAAATGAAATAAAAAAGAGATCAATTTCGGAAATGATACATAATAATTTAAATGGAGATACGCTCAATAGAAAGGAAGAAGTATAAGCGCTTAACAGTTCACTTATGGCACGTTTTAAGAAATAATAATAAGCGATAAATCATCATCTACTCCAAACATAAAAGTCTAATCAGGTACATTATTTATACATCAAAGGACCATCATGTCGTACACACTTAAATTCAACTTGACTTGATTTCTACTTATTATGTTCTTGAAGCGTTAATTTCATGGTAATTACTACTATTAACAGCTTTAATATTATGTATTCAAACATTTATTGTAGTACAATGTGTTATGTATGTTTTATAGTCAATAAATTCTGCTCGATGACACTGGCAAACAATTAGCCAGCGAAACAAAGCACTGTTGTAGTAACTAGTGTCACTTACTTACTCCTGAAGTAATCGTTGATCAATAGTTTTATAAAAATATCATATTTATCTTTCAAAATTAAATTAATACTTACATACAATGAAAATAAGGGTAAAGGAAAAGCCCCACTTGAAAAACTTTATAATACGCGTAAGTTTAAATGATAAAGTAGTTGCAAAAACTTCATTAATACTTTACGTGTCAATCCTGCATGACTAGATTATTTTTTTCTTATATTTTTATTTACTGTTTTAAAAAAAAAACTTAGCTAAACACCCTAAATACTTTATATTTCAGAGTTAAACAAAATAGATGATATTCTCATTGAGCAGATGATAAAATACAAGCTAAAATAATTTGGCGAGAAAAAATGTACTTTTATAATGCCTAAATCATGTTTTTACGGTACTTGCTTAAGATTCGTTCCGCCAGCATTGACTTGCTTAAGCCATCTTTTAGAAAAGGTGTATTTTTTGTTAAGGCTATAATAGTAAAACTATTGCATATTGAGACAAAGCAACAGTTAAGACATAATATTAATTATTTTTTACATTGAGTATGAATCTAATTTAATATTCATTTTGTTTTAATGTATTCAAATCTTTATTTCTTCTGTATTTACAATAATATCTGTATTTGATTCTGTTAAGATGTCAGTCCTTCTTTGTCTAAATGAAGTCCATAAATTGGACATTCTTTTACAATCCGAACACCTTTCTGGCCGACACATTTATTATTTCACTAAAAATTGTTTTACCGGTTCTATATCGAAAAGAGAGAGATATGCATCCAAGAATTCTTTTTTTTACGAAGAGGTTTTAAATGTTAATAATTTCGTGATTCTTTGATCACACTCACTTTCAAACATGTATAAATCTCGTTTTATTAAAGCTAAAAACTTCTTCCATTTTTCATATCTAAGCCCAAGCAATTAGCATTGAAAAAAACGGTCTTATTACAAATTATTAAAAAATTCATATTATGATAAACAAATTAAATATTTTAATCGATTTTTGACAATCCCCATACCTTGTAGCGAGTTTTTATTATAACCATTGTATTCTACGTTAAATTTTCTATCGATAACGTATTTTCGTTGTTAAAGAAATAATTATTACTGTTAGAAATTAATTAATATACGCAGTGCGGCACGTTTTATTGGTACGCGGATTCCATTGCACGCCTCATTTTCTTGCTCCATACAGTTTTTTTCTGACATGTAAATTATTGTTTAACATTTTGTAATACATAATATTTATTAGCTAATAAAACTTTGTAATTACACAAATAAACTTTGTGGAGGACCGTGTAACGGAATCGATCAAACATTGAAACGAGTTGCTGTTAGAGCTAGTCTTTGAAGAGAAAATAATCCTATCCACACACCGAAAGAGTTGTTCATTTGGGCGAATGAAGCTTTACCAAATGTAAGGTGTCGCAATTCAACTAATAATGAGTATGAAGAAAAAGAAAAACGAATATCAACGCGTTTCCAAAAAGCTATAACGGTAAAAGGCACGTTGAAGTGTCACAGTATGGTTTCAATTATTCCTCAAGAATTGGAAGCAAAGCGTTGTACGCGAAAAATCACAGTCAAAATTAATAAATAAAAAAAACTGAATAAGAAAAGTATGAGACTAAATATTGTGAAATTGTACTTGCAACAAGTGAACAAAAAAATTTGTTTTGTATCTTAATAAATTAGATTTTTATTTGCAACAATGTATTGTATTTATTTATTTTTTCGTTCAATTCTTTACAAAATTTTATTTGCTCATAAATATTATTTTAATAAAAATAAAGAATAGTAGTTTATATGGCAGAGAAAAACGATATGGAGTAAGAAAATGAGGCGTGCAATGAAATCCAAGTACTGATAGGACAAGTGCACTATACAAAGTAATTTATTTTTAATAGTAATAATAATTTTTCCATTGACGAAAATACGTTTTCGATAGAAAATTCAACGTAGAATACGATGATAATATTAAAATGTGCTACAAGGTCAGGGAAATTGTGGGGAACCGGTTTAAACACTTAAATTTACAGCTCAAATAGAATCAGAGTTATGCATTTTTAAAAGTGAGCACAGTGACCATGAGTAAAATTAAAATAATGTTTCAAGTCATTTCAAACTGTTGATGTCAATCCATTTTAGATCTCTTTAGGATCATTTCAAGCCATAAAGGGAAAAAATCTATTGGGTGTTTTTTTTTACACTTAAAAAAAAAATTTGAAAATTTTTTGCTATAAAAATTGAATTCTACATGCAATTTTTCGCTGAAAATTTGTTTACCTGAATTTTTATCAAAAACTGAAATAACGAACTAAAAAGGGAAAAAATTTTACTGCAAAAACATATATTAAGTAGATTCTAATTTTTCAAATTCAGACTGTCAAAATTAAATAAAAACTAGGTAACAAACAGTTTTTGTGAGAATCAATCTAAGATATTTATAAATCAAAAGCCAAAATTATTCATAGTAAACAAAAACATTAATATACACAGTAGATAATGAAACCATATGTGTGATAAATTGTAAACGTCTATTGCGCGTAATATGTTTTGAGAACATTTCGGATAAGTCTGTAATACCTTATAGCGCTCCTACGTTTTCAAAAAGTCAGAAAGAGCTGATTCCGTAGCTTGTAGTACCCTAATCCTCTGCTTATTTTTAAACAAAAATACTTAGCATGATAAAGAATCGCGTGAATTTAATGGTGTAACAGGTATTACAAGTTCCGTATAACTTTGCTGCAATTCTTCGATTTAAATACTACAGTTTATTTAAGTGCAAGCGTAAAGCAAAGATCAATTACTTTTTGCAGTTTTCTAAACGAATTAACGTATTTCGCACATTCAAATTTTTAAAAACCAGACAATACATCATCAATACATCATCAATACATCATCAATACAAGATTTGATTTTTTTATTTTTTTTAAATCTAGAACAGTTAGCAATCATTCAGTCAAAAAATTGTAGACTGAAAAGTGTTACTTTTCAAAATCCTCCTATACCATCGATGCCAATTTTAATGTGAACATTTGTAAAATCACGTTTATTAACTATTTCGTCATGAAACTTGGAATATCTCTACACAAAACAGTCACTTTTAAACAAACTTTTCTCACTGTTTCACCTTGCTTAAGTAATTATCCAATAAATGAGTAGCGGCTTCAAGATTCTTTACAAAATTTCTTCCAAGCACTTTTGGAGTTTTTATTTCAGAACGTATAAATTTTGCTACTTTTAAAGTTTTTCTATTCGACAAGTAAAGCTCAGTATGCAATCTGTGTAAAAATTTAGCAGAAACCACTGAATTTTTATATATTTTACGTTTGATAGTGTCATTTGATGCGTTCGTGGCTGTATTTGTTTGCGTATTAGAAAAGATTTAAGCACTTACAATGTTTTTTATTTGTTGAGTAACTACTTGTTCTTGATTTATCGCATCCAACTAATCGATTTTTTTTGTTAAATTGTTAACAAGGTTGGTCTTATTGCATCTGTTTTTTACCGCGAGCTATCAAACTGTGGCATTGCAAACATCGTTTTTCATTTTTTTTTTTTTTTAATTTTTTTCTTTTGGTCTCTCTCACTTGTGATTCGTTTTTTTGTGATTTATCATCAAAAAAGTTGTTTGTTCTATGCTGTGATACTACGTTACATGAAAAACACAAACATTTTGCAGGAACTGTCGATGATCTCGTATCTTTTTTCATAAATTTTTTTATGTCTGTTACATTGATTATATTACTTTTTGAAGCTTACGTAATTTTTTGTCACAAGCAGGGCCCAGCACTAAAGAAACACTTTTAGAAACTTTATTTTACTTTTTGCAACACTTTATCAATATTAATTTATTAGTTTTACTTATTGTAAACATATTTTTCCATTTTTGTAAACACAGCAAACATATTTTTAATCTATTAGCCAGGTGATCTTCTGATTTTATTATGATTGGCGAAAATCATTATTACTTGTTACAAAAACTGGTTTCGAGCGAAAATGTTTTATGTTTATTGTTTTTCATGTTAACTGACAATAAAATAAATACACCATGCAAGTAAAGAAGCTGCATGAGACAAAAGAAAAACGTACGCACTGAAGCTTCAAGTGACACTGAGTGAATGAATAAAATGTAAATAGTCTGACGAGAACGTTTGCAGTAGAAATATGTTTTGCATACTAACCTATAGTACAAAAGGCAGTATATAATTCAAATGAGAGATTTCAGTGAAAGCATCAGAATATAGTAGCATGCTTTGTTTACAAACAAGTGGTGACCTACAAGCATACATAGAAATAGAGATTTAAGTACAATTTATTATAAGTTAAGCGAAACACTTTAGAATCTTGTTCTTTTTCCGCGTCTCCCTTTTCCAACACGTTAACTTGTACATTGAATAGTGCTTGTAAATCATTGTACGATCGCCATTAATGCAATTAAAGGTTGATTTGAGAGTACTTTTTCGCGATAAAAGAAGTATTGCGATATAATTTACATTAACTCATTGCATAAAAACTGTACAGGATTGGACCCAGATAAATCATTACATAAAATTAATTATTACAGTTTGGGTTTTAACAACTGAAATTTACTAAAAACATGTTAATAAAGTAAAATTTTTGGCTTTTGTTATCAATAAGCGAAGTTTTAAAAAAAAAGTCCAGATAAAAAAATTATCAGTGATAAATTGCATTTTCGAAATCTAATTTTAAAGAAAAAAATTATAAAAACTTATTTCAAGTGCAAACAAAAGCGCCGAGCGGATTTTTTCCCTTGGTAGCTCAAAGTGATCCTAAAGAGATACGAAAACAATTAAAATCATTATTTTGAAATAAGTGGAACTTTTTTATCAACTTTGCTCATGGTCACTGTTTGATTCTTCAAGCCGAAAATCAGAAAATTCGAAAATTTGGAACCTCTCTATTTGAAAATTAAAAAAAATTCTCGCACACGTACATTTTTTTGAGATATAGAAACAGTAAACAATTTTTAGCCAAATCAAAAATGTGTCGGTCAGATTTGGTCTAAATCTGTCCCGTTTGAAAAAGAATAATCGAATTTACCCCAACACGGCCTTTTTATATACACTTTACTATTTCAATTTTTATCAAATTTAAAGATTCATCTTTTTCATCTAGCTTGAACTTAGTTTATTCAATTCCAACGCCTTATTTATAATTGTCATTTTCGTTCCTATGACATACTTTTAAAGATAAATCTATTCTCGTCGTTTTTTTTCTGCGTCTGTTTCTTAAATTTGAGGCAACCGTTTTATTTACTGTGTCTTTGAGTTTTTAATTGCAAATTTGTCCGATTTTTATTGTTTCCTGAGTCATTTTCGTGCGTTTTAACACTTTTTGCTCAAACCATGGTTGTTTAAACAATTTTTCCTTCGTTCTCTTATTCTATGTCAATGATCATTTAACCATTGTATTTTATTCCTTTTCAAAATCTCAATCTAAACCTCTGGTTGAATCCATTTATGAATGTGTCTTGATACGGACTTTCACTTTTTTGACTCGTTAGTCTACCTCTTTTTGTACTAACGGCCCTTTATTTTGAAATCGTATCGTTTTGATGCTACTATCTATACAGCGTCAGTTTCAGTGATTATCAATGATTTCTGCTAACTTTTACACATTATTAAGAAATTGCCGTACGTAACGAAAACTTAACAATATTTTCTTTTCCACACAAACAATATGTAAATACTTAGTTGATGATCATAATATTTTGCTGATTTTCGAGAGCCACATTTAGAAAAAATCAATTATAACTAGAAAGTAAATGAATCAGTGCATCACATTTTAAGTTTACGTATTTCTTTTTAATGAATCTTTTATTTGTATACTTGAACGTAGAACTAAGTTCTCACCGTGGGTTCCACGATTTGCATTAATTTTTTTTTTCCCTTTTTCTGAGAATGTTTTTTTAAGGATATCTAATTCTGTCGGTTTCCTATTTTAGTGCTTATGTGTTAGTATCTTTATCTTTTATTCGCTTTTATTATAAGTCTTGCACGTTTGGCTCATGCATTACATTTGTATTCAAATGAAAGAAACAGTATTCTAAATCGCTTGTTTTATTGATTTGATGACTAACCTCTATTCGCTGTGGGCATGTCTGGAGAGGGGATACAAAAATCTATGCCAGCGCATGCCAACACCAGGAAAGTGAACTACTCTCTATGCCGTCCAATATA
>JAPYYV010006410.1:0-21009 GCA_030522625.1 Copidosoma aretas | reverse complement strand
ACTACCACTGAAAAAGAGAACTAGAGGTATAGAATACGTTACTCTATTCGTATCTTCTTTTGTGGGACATTATCTTCATATTCTTCTTTATCATCATCGTCAATCATTTTCACATCCATCTCGACCTCATCTATATCTTCAGCGTCTCCCTCTTCAATCACACTTATTTTAAAACCTGTCTCTGTCTCATTCTCGTCCAAACATACCTCGTCAACATTTGATATCTCTCCTGTATTATCTGCTGCACACCTAATGTAAGCGAAATTGCTGCAGTTTTGTCCCTGGCAGTGATCGCAGTACTCAGAACAGCGTAGCCCATGCTTAACACAGCTACAGCTTTTGACGCAATTCTTTGCGCATTGACATCTTACATCTCTCAATATCTCGTCTGGCACAAGTAAACCAGCCACACATTTTGGAATTAACTGTTCGTTGACGAATTCCCACTCCCGCTCAAGCGGATTCAGCAAGCAGCCCAACCAAGATTGTACTTGGTGATATGTTCGCATGCAGTGAAGAGCGGCAGCAGACTCTGTAGGTGGCAAGGCTTCAAGTTTGAAAAATTTTTTGCGAAAAGATTTCTTGAAATGTCAGTATCGCAGTTCATTCAACGCTGTTTATGAGCTTTTGCCGCCGTACAATGCGCTAATAATTTTAACCCCGACCTCCACAATATTTTCACGCTTGGCAGTAGGTGAATTATATATTTGTGCCTCTTGACGTAATAAATCTTCGTTTTGCAATATTTTAACTATTTTCCCCTTCCCTTTATTATACATGGCAGATGTAGTGTCTGAACCACTGAATAGAATATTGTGAAGAAATATTGTAGAGCAGTGTAAGAATGAGGTAAAGCAAGGTAACAGTAAGGCTAGTTATTGGTGCAAGACGTTTTCATAAAACTTGTCCACATTGTTCTCGCTCGAAGATTCAAATCTGGTAAGGGTAGAGTTTGGATTCTTACAAGATTTACTACGACAAGAGAATGCAATTTAGCAAAAAGTGCAAAAAAATGAATGCGTAATAAAATATGCTTGATTGCATAACAAAATTCTTTTCGCGGCGATTTTTCAATCTTTTAATAATGTGTTTAAACAATTGTTGTTAAATAAAATTTTTGTACATTTTTATCATCGCCACTGTTTGCCATTCATTTCGCTACCCCTCATTGATAAAAAAAAACATTGAATTTCATGCAGTAGAAGTTGAAATGATACAAGTTTTTCCGGCACATCGGATTTGAAGTAAGCGAGTCGATTTTGTGCACTGGCTATGAGTCTGGATCTGGACATTGCAACTCTGTGCAATAGTGGCAATTGTGTAAAGTACCAACTTTATTTAAACAAAATACAAAAAGAATATATGTTTGCAAGTAAAAAGCCCGTTAACAGAAGGTTTCGACATGTACGAATAAATTTTTTTTTTTTTCTACCTTCATCACATTAGCAATAATCGGCAAAAAACTGAAAACATAAATAACTCAAGTCATACTGCAGAAAATTAAGCTCAACAAGTGTTACAATCTTTGTTTCAAAGCCATCTACTTATATTTTAAATTTGGTTAAAATTTATTAAAAAATGACCGAGATATTCCGTTTTGCAACTAAGGCTTTTTTTTTTTTAAATTAAACAAGGTGTTAAAAAAATTTTTAAACAATTTTTTCAAACCCCTCATTATAATGTAGGTGTTAGACTATATGTAAAAAAATCAAGACAAATGTCATATCGAATTTATAGCACTGGCATTAAATTTAATTTTAAAAAATTCCCTACTCGCAAATAGCATTGTGCAAAAACTAACACACTGATTTTAACGAAATTTCGAGCATATGTTGTGCATATCTAAGACTATATTATTTATAATTTTTAATACTGATAAGTAATTTCTTCTTTGGTTTTTTGTACGTGAAAGTCGATGTATGGTTTTTGACGGTAACTGTTAATTTGCAAAAAAGCTATAAAAAATATTTGTATTTAAAAAACTTTATCTTGTTGGAAATTTAGCGCGGAACAAAAAAAGTCCTGTACAATTTTCTTTTTGGAGGTTTCGTTTTTGGAGTTATTTATGAAAGAATAGCCAAAAGTACTGATTTTTCGGTGCTTTTTGCAGTTATCGGGTCGCCACTAAAATTGCTCTTCGAAAATTCACTGTGCACCCCATAGATATTGTTAGGTACAGTATTACGGACGACCTACAATAAAAATCGTGGCTCTCCCCGATCACAACCAAAATTTGGAGTCCTAGAGTCTACTACGACTAGCCTATTATGTCACCATCATACTTACATCTTATAGATAATAATTGCATTAAATTATTTGACGATACTACTACATTACTTTTCAGATTGAAATAATACTTATGCAGATACTGTTTAAATAATAAAATGTATATTCTTAATAAATTCGAATAAGATTGTCTCTAATGATGAGAATGTGGAGTTAATCCCAGCTGTCGAAAAAAGTACAAGAGATTTTACAGCTGAAATGATGAAAACATTATCGCCTAAGAATTAAACAGAAAAAGTGGAATATGAAAACAAAGGCTTGTATGAGAGAAATGCCATCACATACTTGAGTAGTTTTACAGTTAAGAGTGCATTAAAAAATGGTAAATGTTCATATTTATGAGAAAAAAAAAACTGATAAGTTTCAGATGGAGTAGCGCAACTGTTAGTATTAAAAGTAATTTTCAAAATCTATTTTTTTACGTAACAGACTTAGGGTATATGTTTAATGGCATTTTTCTCTACCGCTTTCGGCAAAGACGTATGCTATGACATCACCGCAATATTTGAAGAGAGGTTCAAAAAGCTAGTCCACAGCTCTTTTCAACCTATAGAATTCTAACGGCAGTGAACTTATTACACCAGGCAAAAAATTACTATAGAAGTACTTAAGTTCTCATAAGTGTCGAAGATACTTATAAGAGAGTTGCTTCAGAGTTAAAAAAAAAGATTTACAAAACTAGAGCTATACGCGGAACTTTACAATACTATACTCTATTTCCCCTAAACATTTTTTTTGAAGTCAAGTAGCTACATTTTTGCAAAAATAATTACTTCGTCAGAAAGCTGAAAATAAACTTTATTATAATATATTTTTAGTATTTTCTATGGGTCGAGCATAATGCCGTCATCATAAGTGGAAAAGTATGGTATTTGGGGCTCTCAGGTTACACTGGGCGAGTCGACGTAGAGAAAACGTTTGCTATGGCTTGTGGTTACCTGTATTGCTAATTACGATCTACAATAGGCATAAGTAAGTAACGGAATGAAATGAAGAAAAATCAAATCACGTCATCCTGATCCTCAACAATCATTCCCCTTTGCAACTATTTCATTTTTAATATCTCACGCTTTGAAGTGCTGAACTTTAATTCTTGGTGGGAACTCGGTACTGATCTTTACCTGCCACATAAATTACAAATGTATCGAGCGAGGAACTCTCCATATTCAAACGACTATGGTTGAAATGCTTACGTTTAAATGACTTAGCTGTTAGTCATTAGTGGAAATCCTGATAACAACTAGTTACGCTAAGGCGACGTGTCGGGAAAAAAATCACCTTAGAACATAGAGATACGAAAATAGAGTACGTGACTCAGCCGACCATGCGTCATAAGATCAGTAAGAAAATGATTTCTAAGCCACTGCTCTGTCTGCATGGAGTGCGTGTAGTTGTGCTGGACTAAGAAAAAAGGTGGTTGGAAAGGCTGAACGATGGTCGGTAAAAATATTCTTCAAAAGGTTAGTTGCTGTCACTGATTAAGACTATAGTCCAAACTAACTTTTCCAGTAACTACGACTGCACGAGTCTGCATCTGCATGCACCATATCTGCTATGGACAGTAGTGATAACAGTCATCGATCAGTACTACTAACGGACGCTTCAGTTATTAACGCCAATCAGTCACAGCCACCCTTCTCAGTGATACCGACCAATCATTTTTGATCACTCGTGCTTATAATGTACCACATATTGCGACGATTTGCTTTGCCTGTTGCGGCCTATTGAGCATGCACAGAGAAAAAGTTGGGAGTGCGGGAGTGCCAATTGTGGCACGGGGCTCTCCTATGGACTTGGTGCACCTGCTTTTCGTCTTGGGAGACTGAGCCTCCCAAAAACTTGAGAGGGCGGCTTTCCCATGAGTTTGAGAGAGCTGCTTTACCAAGTCTCAACACCAGGATTGCAAAAGTATTTTGACCAAATTAATGCTGTTCATAAGCTGAAGCTACTTGAAAACATATTTCCATACATTGTTCACGGGCATTCCGTATATCAATTACGCCAAGATCCAGAAATTTTTGTCATGCAAATCAAACAATAAAGTGACTTATTTGTGTTTGGAAAGTAAAAAAATTCTTGTGTCTTAAAATAGAAGCAAATTGGAACAAAAGTAAAAATTATCCCGGATTACTAAGGGGGTAGCGAAAATGACACGCATAAATAGGAAAATCAGTCAATACAAAAATGATAACCTAGATTTGTCTCATATTCCGACTATGATTAAATTTAATTGAGAATAAAAGTTTCGAAAAATCGCAACATTTTGAGTAATTTGATACAGATGTGCAAAAACGATTTAAAATGATTATATGATAACATAACCTTGAGAAACAAAAAAAATGCCTTGACCATCGTGTAAATACCTCGGCCATTGATTGTATTTACACCATGACTTTGACTGATTCATGGATTTATCGGCGTATTCCGTAATATGTACGCCAGAAACGTTTTTAATAAAAGTTTCTCACAAATAGGCCGAAATATAGATGATTATAATCATAGTGATCTTTTTAGTTGCATACGGCTTAGCAATTCTTAGAAAAAAATAGTCCCTTCTAATTATCTTGCTTTTTTACTAAGAGTTTCACAGGATGCATTTACATACATGAAAAGAAAGCTATGTATTCATAAGTATCATCGTGGCCTACCCTGTGCAAATAGCTATGCTATCTTTCCTGTATAGTTGTTGGGATAGTATCTCTCCCAATCATTGGTACTGTCAGTCTCTCAGAAACTTGGCACAGCTGCCGTCCTACCTTGGGAGAGTTGCTTTCTAAACGTGAGAGACTAAGTCTCTCAACAAACGTGAGAGCTGCTCTTCCCACGTTTAGTAGAGCTGGAGTGCCGCTTGGAAGAACCGCTCTTCAATCCTTTTTTGTGTGTGCCATTGGAAGAGCGTTTGTTACACCAATATTGCACGCTTTTCCGTGTTTTAGTGAATAAATCGAACGCTCTGCCGTGTTTTTATGCAAAAAACGCACGCCCCCGAGTATTTCCATGGAAAAACCGCACTGGTCCGTTTTCACAACAGAACTAACCTATTTATTATTCCATTTAAAACTTTTTCTCTAACAATTCTATTGTTTTACATTAATATGGTAAGAAGTTACCAACAGTATTATCTGCAAGACGCCAACAATAGTGTTTTCCTACCTCGGGCACCTTTGCAGCCCTGGTACACCCCCGGTACAAGAAACAGCGTTCGCCACTCATGTGCATCCGACTAGGGGGGTCCCAAAAGTCCTTCAGGCGTTGCTTTGCAAGCACTCTCAATCCCAGGGACCGCCCTAGAGAGATGCACATTTGTGACAAAAACTACTATTTTGTAGTGTAAATGCATCAAGTAAGTAAAAAAAGTGCGAAATATTGTTAATATGTTAAAAAAATGGAATCATAATCAAATAGAATTATTTTGAGATGTCAACGTTTTACATCAATATGTAAATTTTCAGTGGCTAACCTTGACAGATACGAGCAAGTATCTTTCAAGATAATGTCAATATCAATATCCTTAAAAAATCTAATACGCACCTGAGTTGTTTTCTTTTTTATTTGTAGAGTCATTATTACGATTTTTTTATTGATCGAATCTTTCAATTTTTTTGTATCTGGAGGCGCGCCCCCCCCCCCTCCCGCCTGAACCACCCCCATCTGCCTGACCCCACCCGACTCTCCGTCCTCGCTGCAGCTAGAAGCATACCAATAAAATAAATAAAATGCACATTTCTTGCATTCACGATGAAAAACAGTGTGTGCAACTCGCGAGTTTTAGTTGCACATTGCTCACGTGGGCCCTAGTGGCACACTTGCTACGCTTGTACACCAAAGGTACCCACGTGCAGAATATGTAACTAAACCCTACTCGTTGCTTAATGCAGTTTTCTTAGTATGGCAGGATGCAGGTAGAAAAACATGACAGCAAATCAGGAAGTTCAGCGAGACACAGACAGAGGGGGTCATAGAGTGCTTTCTCTCTCTAACTTTACGATGCTGCCTTTTGCAGGCCAGCCTAGCAGTAGCGTACTTTATTCTTATATATCTATGCATTTAAATTGAATAGACGAAATTACTAGTTGTGTGTTGTCGGTGGAATCCCAGCAGCAACAACTAGTTGATGCGTCCCTAGGTCAGGAGATAATTAAGAACTTGTCGCCGCATTTGTACAATCGCTGGTAACTGATAGGTCAGATCAGACGCCTCCCGATGTCTACTAGCTGATGGTTCAAGCTCAATTGATCAAGCTTTGCGTTAGATACTGTTATTTAGCTGTTAGACTTAATTCTTGGCAGTCTCATATTTGTCAATGTATTTAGCACTAAGATATAGTTTATGGTTCTATTTTTAAAAAGGTTTTCTCGAAATTCTATTCATAATAAAATGGTCTCAAGAAACAAAAAAAAATTGAAAAAAGAAAAAAATAGTTATGAAATATTAAATTAGTATATTAGAGTCTAAGGAAGCTATTTGACAATTTTTCGGCTAAGTTTTTTTTTTTTTTTTTTAAATATTATGCGTTTTTAAACTACCATTATAATTATTTAATCAAGAATCAGTTGATTACGAAAATTTTGTTTTTATTATGTACTGTACAGAATAGAAGGGGATAAGGGGTTAAATTTTCTGTTTTTACCCTTCAAATATTAACTGTGGTTTTTAGATTCTTGATCTATTTTTTTAATGTTTCGTTCAAAAAACGAATATCTGTTCCCTAAATACTTAACGAGTAAATCTTGTAATCATAACGCTGCGTGCTACCCTTTTAATTTACATCGGTGAAAAAAAAAAGCAGTGGCAACTTTCGATTGCCTAATGGCTACACAGAGAGAACTCTGAAGCAACGGTAGCATAGAGCACCGCATGCTTCGGTAGCATAGAGCAGCGCATACTGCTGCTCGGGAGCTATACTAATTTGGTATGTACGGATGCACTATTGGCATTGAGAAAACCTAGTGTAGTATGCGCTTCTCTATGCAACTGTAGCATGCGCATGCTCATACTACAATTGCTTTTGAGTTTTGTCCGAGTAGACATTAGGCAATAGGTGCTTGCCATTTGTTCCTTTTTTTCTCCTATATGAACGGAATCGTTAGCATGCAGCATTCTAAATATTGTTTTGAACAGAAGCGTTTTGTCGTTAAGAAGTGTCCTTATTAGATTGTTTTAATGGTAACTAATAAATTTTCTTTTTACAAACTATAAAGAGTTATCTAATAGTTTGTCATAGGCAACAAAAAAATTACGCTTCTTTTTAAAAATCTGAGATGCAAGTTTTGATTTAAATTATTTCTTAAAGCGATTTCTCACGTCTTTTTTTACTGCCTTTTTTTGAGAAAATAACAGATAAAATCCATCAGATGTACAAGAGATCTCCATTTTACATACACATGGTCAAAGTTATGCTTCTATCGTGGGTCTAACGACCCACACTCTTTTTTTCTGTACTCAGATTCACAACTTTTAGTAATCGTCTTGTGCATAACATTACAACAATAATTATCTGTCCTATTTATTACCTCTTTAAAGATTCTATTAAACTTTTTAAAGTCATTATTTTACATGTGCTACACTTATTGTGTTCTCAAGGTAGCCTATGACTTTATAAAAAATTACTTTATCCCGAAAAAAACTATAATAGAATAAGATATGTTTTAGTGATAAATTGTCTATTTGTTGTTTTCATAGAAACCAATATAAAAATGGATAAGCATTTTACAATATTTTCCTTATCCTAACAGTATGGATCAATTTATTTTTAAGCCGCTTAAACAAACCATTCATATGATTGCAGGAAAAAATTAGAAGCATGGCTCTACCTCAAATAAAAATATTTCCCGTACAAGTAAGTGGAGGATACAATGCTCAAGTAAAATTATATTTACCTCCAGGCCTGCGAGAGGATGAAATAACTCAATACCCATTGATAGTTCAAGTGTACGTATTAACCAATAATTGTTAAACTCTTAGTATATTTTTTTTCTATTACATATTGTATTTAGAAGAAATATTACTTCTGACAAGTAACTCGTACAAATAGTCCCTGCAGGAATTTTCGTAGTAGTGTATGCAAGACGTGTCACTTATTACCATAATATATTTACTATTGTCGAAGAGATTACGTGAGATGATACAAGAACTAATTTTTATGTAATATAAAAATACAATTTGAATTACAATCATAAGAAACCTTCCATAAGCCACGTGACTTAAATTTTGGTGTTTTTTGACCATTATTATCATCATTTACTCCTATTACTTAAATAAAAAGAAATGAAATATTAAGACTTTTCTTACAAAAAACATGACAGGATCAATGATTTTTTATATATTCTGTGGTAAAAGAAATTTATGTCGAAAGTTTGCATAAAAAAAATACTTATTCTAGAGTTTTGCACTATACATTTTCTAAAAAGCGAATAATCTAGATACCAGGGGTAAACTTTTTGTCTCACCATTAAAATAGTTTCTAAATTTATATTAGAATCTGCACCCTTGGCAATTTTTCACTTTTATCGCATATCTGTAAAAAGCTCAGAAAAAAAGTTATATCCACTTATAGTTTGACTATTTGCCCTTTGACCGTTGGCTATTTGTTCTGCATAAAATTTTTTTTCCCTTTTTTAAAGCTTTTTAGGAAAAAAGATAAAAAATCAAGAAAATGTCCTAATTGCGATTTTGCTTCAAAATAATGCTTTTTTAAAAGCTTTCACATACCAGGAAAAAAGTTAAACCTTAGAGCTGACTATTCTTCAACTTTACAGCTGTCCGCTAGTCAGCGCCAAGATTTAACTTTTTTTCTGGTATTTGAAGGCTTACAAAAAAGCATTATTTTGGATGAAAATTGCAATTTGGACATTTTCTCACTTTCTGGCACCGACCACAGACAGTTAGAAATAGAAATTATATGTTGTGATAATTTACAACTGCTATTCTTAATGAAAAGACTTTGGAAAATAATTTTTTTTTTTTTTAAATAAAATGGAGCTTTATATCCAGAATGAAAATGCTTAAACAGTTGAGAGAACTTCCTCGGCTGTTGATGTACATTTAAGTCATAGATTCTTATTTCTAACTTCATTGATATGGAGGATGTAGTTGTACTGCATCTCTCCCGTTACGATAAATTTGACCAAGTTGACGCGGAAATCAATGCATCTTGTCACTTTCACACCTGGAGAATCCTTAATGACTTTGCAGGCTGCGTGTATTGTAATACTCTATAATAAGGTGATAACAACATAGTGTTCTACCACTTTAAACTTTATATTTATTTTCTAATCATTTTTCAGTTGAAAATCTGGCAGCCAGACTCTCGATATCTTAGTTTGAACTAAATATACTATTTATTTGTAAGATTTTGTACTCTATATTGAAATTCACGCAGAAATTCCAGAAACTATAGAAAGATCAGTGAATATTGTAGATCGTCGAAAGGGTACGTATACACATGCAAAGTTACAATATACTTGATCAATTTGGACGTTTATCATAATATATTATAAACATACGTACTCAGAAAATCTTATATGACGTGTTGTAGGCGGAATATGTTGTGGCACCTTGATCAACTTGTAAAGACACTATGAGTAACGAATCACACAATCAGGAGTCAATCAAAATATTATAATTTACTGTTTAAAGCATTGAATTTCGCTTGATGGCAAAACAGTGACATAATAAATTTTAAGCTTTAACGACAGTTTTAAGTGTGATATCCTTTGTAATGTTCTTTAATTCATTACCGACCGATACAGGACCTAATTAAATTAATGCACCAACAGCGATAGTCAACCCTGATATAAAAGAAATTGTACGAAATCTTGTGAGATGTTGGACAATATATGCTCTCTATTGATGCCCCCTTATTTGTTCCCCCTTATTGGTTCTGTGTGAGCGCAGATAAGTAAGTTGCATTGATCGATTACCGTTGCTGCAATATACGTATTATCTTTTCAATTTATGGCTCTGCTCATGTTCTGACCATATGTGCGCGTATATATCAGGTATGATAAATCCTTTTGGTTTTATTGGTACTGGGATCGTCTTGTATAATTAGAATCTTTCATTGTCCAGCAGTGGGATCACTCAATTTGTTGTTTGTTTATTACTATAATTAGAAAATTGGCAATGTCAGTAATCTCCAAGATGCTGTTTTTCTTATGCTTGGTAACGGTGGATCCGATCTTGCTAGTTTCGCGTTTTTCTTTAAGTGATCAAACATTGTTGGGGAAACAAATTTAGGTTGTAGTGCTCCCTTTGATGCAAAGAGTATTGCGTTAACCAAGGTTTTTAAGTTTATCTGGTATTATCCTATGCTTTATCTCATCAGGTTGAGTGATGTTTACATTGCTTGTACGATGTTAATGCTCCGCCACTTCTTCATTGAATGTTTCACTAACGGTGTTAAGTTACTGACTTTCTCTTCTAATTCGCTTGTCTCTGTCACAGTTATCTCTGTTTGGTTGGCCAGAAGGTCTGCTAGGTTATGTATTTAGTCGGTGTTTGTGCTAATTGCATGGTCAAGGTATTTCTTATCATCTTTATCTAAGGTTCCGAATAAATATTTACTAATTTTCCATATGGTTTGCATTATTGCCCTTCGCTGTCTGTGTGTGTCCACATTGGTTAATAGTTTTATTGCATTTTAAGCGTTTCTTTCTGCTGTGGCTGTCATTTTGCGTAATTTTTTTAACTCATCATTTGTCAGTACTCCGTACAAATTCACGTCATGTTCTCGTAGTCAATGAATCTGTTCGCGTAACTATTGTCCTACCAAAGAGAAAAAGAATAGATCGATTCTTTGGATCACCTTCCAAGTTCTACTTGTTGTCGCGATTGGTGCAATTTTTTCTGTTATCAATTCGGGGCTATCGTTCAGTAGGCAAACGCTCCTTTTTTGTTGCTTTCAGTATTTTTATCTGGCTTTTGAAAGAAACAACCATCTATTACTTTTATTATTTTGTAATGGGATCTTTTTTCTTTTATTGCATACCGTATAGTCTTTTTTCGTGCATTTGTCTTATAACTCTTACGTTTATATTATTTATGCATTTCCGTCTGGGGATGGAACCTTTAGTACGCATGCCTTTTATATTTTGTTAACGTGTACTACTTTCACTTATCCTCCTTTAGTAGTTCTAAAGTGTGATTTTTAGAGTTTATCTCTGTTATTCCATCGGGCCTCTAATATGCGCGTCGGTCTTTACTTTCAATGGTTCTTTTAGAATACAAGCCATTTTACCATTATTAAAAAATTTGAAATTTGGATTTCTGCCGCACTAGTATTTTGACGGGTACCCATTTTGTAGATAGGTTATTACTGCTAGCGTCCTCAGCTGCGTCAGAGTTTTAATGATTAGCGTCTTAAGCTGTCACAAGACAAGAAGATACGAGATTTTTTGAAATCTTGGTCTTGTTCTCGAAAAATGTGAAAATTCGATATTGTTGCTGTCTTAAATCATTCTTAAATTTTGTCATCTTGTTGTTGTCATGACAATAAATTGAAATCTCGTCAAGAAGTCTCGATCTCATTTTAGAGTGTACTTTTTTTCTAAACACAAATTTATGAATAAATATCATGAAATAAAAATAATTATATTAATAAATAAATAAATGAATATGTATGAAAAAAATACTGTATTTTGAGTAAAAATTTTTGTAATAATCTAGTTTTAACTAAAATGATATTCTGACAATTATTTTAATAAAATAATAAAAACCTATTCATTTAAAGTGAGCGTCATAAAATTAACGACTTTTTCAATTAATATAATTAGGTAATGATCATTATGAACTTACACATAAAAAAATACTTGAACCATCCTTTTTGCAGTGTATATTCGTTTGATAATAAGTATATAATATATTTTAATCACAATAATAACTTTATTCTGTAATGCACAAAATTTTAAAAAGTACCAATATAGAATTGTAAGATTGTGTGATTATTTCTAGAGGGGTATTTCACAAATTGTTAGTTTCGATAGCCTCTCAAGATAATCAAGATCTTGAGAAATCTATCGTGACGATATAAAAATCTTGAATAACATTTCTTTTTTATGTCTTGATATTTTTTTTTTCATCTTATTTTGATATCGTCTCGATTTTTCAAGACAAGATAAGACAATATTAAGAATTTATTGATGCTTGTGAGAGCCCTATTTGCGTCAACAGTTTTCTGTAGGTTTGCTGGCTCACTGGTTGTTTAAAGCTTTATGGGTGTTTTGCGCGGTGGCCGAATGCGAGTTCGTATGGCAAGCTGCCTGTACTTTCATGTTTTAAGGGAATATATGCAAGCATATATAGTGGCAATAGCTCGTCACATTTTTCAGTGTTACCGGGATAGAACTTTAAATATTCTGCTAAGACGTGATGCGTGTGCTCTAATACGCCATTACCTTGGTAGTAACAGGCAGTACACACCATTTCGTCAATTTAAAATAATTTAGCGAATTATTCCATAGTTTTGTACGTGAAATAGGTTCTGCGATCCGATAATAATTTCTCTGGTGTGCCGAAATATGATATGTATTTATTGGTTAATGCCTTCACTCTCTCTTTGGCTGTTGCTCTCTGTACAGGCACCAAGAGGATATATTTCGTTAGCCAGGCTTGTACAGTGAGTATATGTGTGTTGTTGCCTACAAAAGGCTCATTTACCGGTCCATGAAAATTTCTAGACATTTCCTACTTGGTATGTCAGAAATAAGCATTGCTTGTTTCGACTCAGTGCATACTAGCTTCTTAGCTTAACACGTCAAACAGCCAAGTATAAACTGTTTTACATTGGACCTTATACTTCGCCAGTGAAAATCTTTTGCAATTGTACTCTATGTTTTATTCATACCTCTATGTCCTCTAACTGTCGATTCGTAGTACTCTTTTTTTTAGTGCCTCTGGTTAAGGGGTGGCACGACTAGTACATTCATCTACAGGGTTAACAAAACTTTAAGGCCTTTAAAAATTTATTCAAACTGCTCCAGGAAGTGCACTACTTTGTTATGTTGAAGGTTGCTAGGTCATGCATAACTCCTACAGACTATAGTATACTAATAATTAGAGGACCTTCAGGTGATTAGTTGCCCTTCTTGATATTTGATTTTACAGCAGTCTCGTCAAAGTGCTATTTCATATGAATTCTCATGGCTGACTCTTTTCTTATATTTGGTGGCATGGTGTCTCTTACTATTTTTTCTCGTTATTCAGAGCTATTGGGTCTATGTACCCTCTCTCTCTCTCGAAGTGCGTCAATCATTTATGTATCGGGTAAGCAATAAGTTCAAGTAATAAAGGCTATGACATCTGTGTAAAAAAATGGATGATCTATTGTTTAGTGCATTCTTTGAAATGGTGCCAGCTGCAAGTCATCTTGTGGCAGCCATGGCAGCCTTTCCTGTAGTATGCGTATCCAGCATACTCTGTACTTATGAAGTGTTGCCAGGCTCATAATCTCTGTTAGCTCTGCTCGCTCTGAGTTGCTTTCTGACTTGAGCAAAGCCTGGTGCGTACAGTGCGCTTGTTTTGCTAAATGTCTCTTTCTCTTAGAAGAATGAGAGAAAGAGACATTTAGCAATACAAGCGCACTGTACGCACGAATATCTAAGTTTCGCACAAAAAGGCAGAAAAATATTAGAAATGTCAGGAATAAAATTGAGTTATCAGACTCGGATGACACAAATTATATAGTGAGGAAAAAGAAACCCTACGAAAACAATAATTCAAGCGAATATACACCGAGCAAGCATAGCGATGCAGATGCAGAGTCGGAATGCTCACAGACGAAGAAAACAATAAAAGAAATAGCACGCAAAGTAGATAATACATTGCAAAAAAGAGGTAGACCACGCAAAAATATAGTACGAGACAAGAGAGAAAATAAAATAACGACTCAGACAACGGCTGTATGCGATACTGACGAAAAGATATCATTACAAGAGCCCGCCGACGAAAAATTAGCATACCTGCGGAGGAAACAAAGTAGACAGAATGATGTTAAATTACACGGTTTATAGAGCCAAATGAAACACAAGAAGCGTGGCGAAAAACTCGTAAACGTTATTAGTATACAATAAATAGGAAACTATCTGATTTTTCCAACACTCCCTAACAGGATGATGCCTCGAAGGAAATAGTCATAGCACACTGCGATACACCATCTACCACAAAGGACAAGGCAAGAAGATAATTGGAGAGCATAGAACATTAGAGATGGCAACTAGTGTAGGCAAACCTAGCAGCGGAGGCAGCTAAAAGAGAGAGACAAGATGTAAGGATATCGTAGGTAGGACGACGACGACCGCAGGAGAGCTAAAAGGAGTATGAAAGGTGAAAAAGAACAGTGTGAGTATCCGAGAAATGACCAAGAAAAATAAGATGCAAGTGGGTGAAAATCAACGGTTACCTATTTCTTGTAGTGAAACGAGTGACAAGAAAATAGACAATGACAATCAAATTATTGACTCACCACAGATAGAAGAGAGCCCAGAAAAAGCAGCAGACTACACAAAAAAATCGAGGCTAAACTTAACGATTCAAAAGATAATTTTCAAGCGAAGGTTACTGTGGATGTTGAGTGTCAAGATTTTGAAGGCAACCAGCGGTTAGAATCTATGCAAGAGGAATCCGACGCTACCATGGATCGACAAAAAGGCGAACCAATGAAAAGCACTGACAGGGACCGTATAGAAATTAATGTAGAAAATAACGCAAAAACTTCAAGAAGCGAGATGAGTTGCACGAACCCGCATAAACAGCTCAAGCTAGTGGATTTACCCCACAATAACACCTGCTTCTTTAATGCTCTTATACTTTTATACAGACTGCAAATATCTTCAGACAAGATAAGAGAAGCCCTTATAAAATCAAAGTGGTTACAGAAATGCAAAGACCCCAAAGGAACAGAAAAAATCCTTTACGACAGTCACAAGTTTGGCGACGGAGAATACGCTTTAATTTTTTTTCAAGAATAGAAGGAAAAAATTTGCTTGCACTTCCAAGTGACACCAAGATTAACGATTTACCAAATTTCGTAGGTTAAGAAGGCAAATAATCTTAACATGTACACCTTCAAGACAAACTTTATCAAGCTTTGCTTGGAAACGCAGAAAAGAATTCATCAACATCAAAGAATAATGTAAATTAAAACGACGATTTGAACGAAAGTGAGCAGTCAGAACATAACGAAAAACAGGCCGAATCACATAAAATTGGGTTACTCAACAGCAAACATAAATGAAACGCAGATAAAGAGGAGAGCCAAGTAGAGAAGCATACAAGAGTAGAGAACAGATGGGAGATATCATATAATAAACGCAACTCACCTGCACGGGATACTTTGTTGAAATATTCTCATGTTTGAATTTTAAAAAAATTGATAAGTCTCATGCAGATGACTATATTTAATTTTTTAGTATGCCTGTATGGTAAACGAAGTGGAAAAGAGCAACTCAAAGTGTTTCAGGTGGAGTTAAAATTGTTATTGCCACTTTAGAAAAATCGAATGGTCCGGACGAAGTGGAAATTAAGATGATAACTGTGTATCCTACTCCAGAAGAAACCGATAGTATGCTGCAGACATGGGTTTTAAGGCACAAATCAAGACAACTTTGTTCGATATCCGTTCTGATAGTCACTCTGCGTAATAACAACATCAATTTTTCGTAAAATTGATAATCTTATGAACAATATAGGTAGAAATGAAGAAAATGTATTTTCACTAGCTGGAACATGAATCATGCTACTGATTGTGTTGGATCAATGGATCTGACAACTGTACTAATAGTGCCACAAACGATTTACATTACTGATAGGAGTATCAAAAAAATATAGTATGATTTTCTATTTGTTTTTCGTCTTTTATGTATTTACTTAATTCGTGTGTATTTTTTTATTATTTATTAAGTTACTGAAGTTTTTTCAATACATGTCCCTAGATGACAAAGCAATTATAGTTTTTCGAAAACAAAATGCATAGTTGACGATCTGGAAAACGATTTGGCTTTTTCTGGCAAGTATTCATGATGATGGTGAACAATCTGACAGAGAACAAGCTATGGAAGATGCTAAAAATAGTGATGTTCGAGTAATTTTTTCCACTGATGTAGCAAGTCAATTGAGAGTATACATGAACAAAAATTTTGGTACAACAGACTTAAGTGAATAGCAATGTACATTTATGCTTGGAAGATTTGAAAATTTCTACTTTGTTATTGAAGGTATTACTGCTAAAGTACAGTCTCAGTTGACTATCATGTTTGGACTTGTGCAGCTGAATCATCGAGTACAGCTTTGACTACAAACATCGCCACTATCAGATTCTAGATTGAAAATATTATTGCATTTCTTGTGTTTCTATTAGAGAATCTGGATTCATATACATCAACTTGATAATACCCGAACATTTTTAGAATTGTAAAAATTTTTGGATACGAGAGTTATGTATGTTAGAACTGTGACCGATGAATTGAAAGGAGTCATATACATGGAAAACAACGGAGACTATATAAACTGAAACTTTAGCATCACATTCTTGATGTAACTGGAAATCGGAGAAAATACAATTATTTATACTTGTTTGATAAAAAGATCTTTACTTTATCAACTAAGACTCCTTATCATACATATAATCTCAGTTAACTTATGATTAAACTGATGTTTTTATTCATCAAACAGAGCTGTAACTGAGATTAGCACCAATACTGATTCCTTACTTATTATGCTGATGAAATTTCCGGATTCTTGTGCATCTAATTGATCCTAAAATCTTAGTATTTCAATGTGAGCAGTAAGATTTTATTCCTTTTTTGAAATTTACAGCTTTGCATTAAAGGTTAAGTCAATTTCTGGTAATGCACGTGGTTTTCAATTTGCTTACAATACCATTCAAGTCTGGAACAGTAGTTCAATTATATTATCATCAACTCATCGAAAAATAATTTTGCAAAATTTGTTGTCATTTAAGGGACAAAATCCAATGTCTAGGATAAAAATATAGTGATTTCTTTGTCCGTTTATGTATGTAAAAAAATGCTTATTTTTAATACAAAATTTGATGTCTTTCAAGAGACAAAATCAAATGTCTAGAATAAAAATAGGGCAATTTATATGTCCATTTATGTATATAGTTAAATGCCTATTTTTAATACAAAATTTGATATCATTTAAGAGACTAAATTAAATGTCTAGATTAAAAATATAGCAATTTACATGTCTGTTCATGCATATAATTAAATGGCTATTTTTAATACATAATTTAATGTGTTTTAAGAGTCAAAATCAAATGTCTAGAATAAAAACATGGCAATTTATATGTCTGTTTATGTATATAATTAAATGCCATTTTTAATATGAATTTTGTCAAGGATGTTAACTTTGAGTCATCTTCGATCTGACAAATACCAAGCTGTGTCATCTAGCGTAGTATCCAGACACCGCTTATACTGCCTACTACGTGCATAAACTGCGCGCCCTACTTCACTTCGACGCCAGCGGTAGTACCAGCAGCATCTAATTCAACCAGTGCTCTCTACTACCTCCGTGCTTCAACTTGTATATTTTTGAGTGTTCAGAGAACTTATATATAATTCCGAGTTTTATATAGGGGGAATAATTCTGTTCTTTTGGCAACATCGTACTGAATAAATACTAATTAGTGTTCCAAAGATAAAAAGTGTGGGTCTCGGGACCCCCGACAGATGTGAAACATTAAGGAATAGGTTTTTGAACTCGGTAGCATTATGTATGGTGAAAAAATGTATTTTTTTTCTCCATAAATAATCTGTATTTCATACGATTACATGTAAGAGATAATTCAGTGAAGTATATAAATATTTATAGGTGAATATTATGGGTCAGAGAAAAGAAAGTGTTAAATTGTATTTAAAATTTTTTTCATTCATCAGTTAATAAAAAATATGTACTTAAATTTAAAGACACAATAAATTCAAATGTGATTTGAAATAAATAAACCTTCTCTAAACAACCATTAATAACAATAATAGAAAAGTAAAAAAAAAAATTCACAAACTTAATAATTATCATCGCATTCAACAATTGAAACTGTAGAATTTTCTATTTTATTGTCTAACACAGTAACAATCGGCTTATGTTATACTCGCCTCGTCTCATGTTTGTACGCAGTTACGCACGCAGCGAGAAAGAGCAACACTGCAACAATACACCGAATACACATACAGCCGTACGGCAAAGAGAGCGAGAAGAGTATCTATATCTTACATACTTACCTATACATGCTTTACAGTTTGTTCGTGTGTATATCTCTCTCACTCTCTCTTCCCATAGTTCCTAATGTTCCCATACTCGGGGGCCCTCGGGGCGCTCGGGCGGCTGTCGAAGCGACGAACGAGCGGTCGAGCGCGCGCGCGCGTACGTGCACTGTGCAGGCCTTACATATATATATATATATATATATATATATATATATGTGTGTGTGTGTGTGTGTGTGTGTGTGTGTGTGTGTGTGTGTGTGTGTGTACATACATACAGAGGTGTACACGGCGTAGCTCAGTCACCACGTGTGCGCTTGTTCGTTGCTTTGATAGCCCCCCCCCCCTCTCCGTGCGTACGTGTGTACGTGCATGCGCCTCGTCAAGTCACTCTCATCTCTCGTCAGCTAAGCCGCATGTATATAGGTAAGTATAGTACATATAGTTGCAGAAGAGAGAGGCAGGGAGCCGAGACACAGAGAGAGAGAGAGAGAGAGAGAGAGTACCGCAGTGGCGGGGATGAACAGCAGCGGAGGGGCGGACCAGAAATTTCGTTGCATATTTCCCCTCACGCGGCTGTTCACTGCCCGGCATAAGATGTTTCACATCAAAAAGCTGCATCACTTTTCCCGGCACGTGCAACTCTAATTGCATCTATCCCAGCGACTCTGCCAGGTTATGGGCATCCAGCACTGTGACTCGTGGAGCTTTAACGCGTGTTCTTGGAATAGGCTTTAGAGGAGGGCACACGTAAGTGTTTGATTTTTACCCAGAGGCAGACTCTTGACTATACATGTTTGTCTGTTAACACGAGTGTATTTTTTGTTCTTGCTTTCTCTCTAGTGAGAGTTATATGTTGACAGTGTTTTAACTTTACAAATCAAGTTTATACATACAAATGTGTGAACAACTCACAAGCGGTGCAGTAAGTTAATAATCTCTTGCGAGAGTGTTTTACGAGAGAGGCTGCTAGCTCACTGCAAAGCTTGAATTCGCATTCGTGTGTGCACCTCACTTCTATGTCATTGGGTTGCACGCCGTGCGGCAACACAATTTGGGAGGGAGGACGTGTGTGGATTTGAGGTTAGCGGGTCTAGTGTACCAAGTGCTAACCCTAGCTAGACAGGCAATGCCGTCCAGCTTTGAGGTTAGGGTTTTTTTGCATGCATGCATGCATATAATGTTGGTTGTTTGGTAAATGCAAATTCTCGATGGTAAGGAACAGAAATACAAGCTTTGATCTGGAAGATGACCACACTCCAGAGCGTCAGAAAAATTCAGAGGATAATCTCATTCAGAGTGAAAGTGATAGTAAGGGTAATGTTGCTTTGTCGATCGAGAATTTTGTTTTTGTTTCTGTAGAATTTTTTTATCATCTAGAGAATTAGAATGTGATCATTAATTCAGAGAGGCCTACAGTAGATGCTTGTGTAGTAGACAAGTGATCTATTTGACTTAAAATTCCAAAACAATGTAGAATAATGATTTTACGGATTCAAATGTGCTGGAACTATCAGGAAACCAAACTCCTGATCCCAGTCAAAACAGTGGTCAACGTCAGAGCTCAGAGGCCAGAAATGTACGATTGGAACATTCAGAAGTTTTGGAAACCTGGGACGTAGTAGTTGAGAAACTCCTACTACTGTCCACTAAAATTAAAAAAGCAGCCGAAGCCATGACTACAGCATCAGACAAGATTCCTTAGTTTGTCGACGCAGCAAAGTCTATAACTAAGGCGCTTGAATTGGTGGCATCCAAAATCGATGGACTCACCAAAGCATCAGAGTCCCTACATGTACGACTTGTTTAGAGTTCAGAGGAACCTAATTTCTTCACCTGTACCATTAAAAATCAGAGCAAAATTGAGTTGCATGACAATAATTTTTCAGGAAATCGTTTGCCTAAGAGCAATCAGAGATCTTTGAGTCAAAATAATTTAGAGGATGGTGAAATTGAAGAAAATTTAAATCAATCTCTAGTAAATCTTAAACGTTCGATCGGTTTGAGTAAAATCAACTCCAAATCGTTTCATAAAAAGAATTATTCACTCACTCAGAAAGGATCTCTTAATGTTTGGCTTGAATACCTGATCTTAGAGTTAAAAACAGATGATCTTTCAGACATTATTAAAAATGACAATCTGGAAGAAAATTACCCATCAGCAGAAATTAAAAGTAAAAAAACGTTAGTCAGAGAACTAAGAATAGACCATTTGGATGTATATTATCACAAAATATTATTAACATTGAGGATCCCAAAATGATCCTAAGTAGATCACGAAATTTCAGAATGGCTAAAGCCAATATCACAGCCTCTTTCGTCAGGGCAAAATTATATCATCTGAAAATCACTTCTAAGAAAGACGTAAATAGTTTCATTGACCGATTTGATAATATTATCAGAAAATATGAAAATTCCGATGGTATGATACCCCTGACGGAGGAAGAAAAGAGGTCTGCCTTTTATCAGGCAGTTGCTGACAAGTTCCCGGAACTGCGTACTG
>JAPYYV010006409.1:15000-17500 GCA_030522625.1 Copidosoma aretas | reverse complement strand
TGATGTTGATGAGTATGATAATGTTGATGATGATGATTATGATGATGATGATGATGTTAATGATTATATTGATGATTATGATGATGATGATGATGATTATGATAATAATGATGAAGATGATGATGATGATAATGATGATAATTCTGATAATGATGATGATAATGTGGATTATTATAATGATGAAGATGATGATAATGATGATATTGATGATGATGACGATGATAATGATAGTAGTGATAATGATGTGGAGGATGATGATAATGATGCTAATGATGATGCTAATCATGATCACGATGATGATAATGATAATATTGAGAGTGATGATGATATTAATGATGATGATCATGATTATGATGATGATGATGATGATTATGATGATGATGATGATGATGATGATAATAATGATGAAGATGATGATGATAATGATGAGAATTCTGATAATGATGATAATAATGTTAATTATTATAATGATGAAGATGATGATAATAATGATATAAATAATGATGATGATTATCATTATGTTGATGATGGTAATGATAGTAATGATGATGATAATGATGAAGATGATGATGGTTGTGATGATGATGATGATAATGATGATGTTGATTATGATGATGATGATGATGATGAACATAATGATGTTGATGATGATATTGATGATGATGATGATGATGATTATGATGATCATGATGATGATGATATTGATGATGATTATGATGATGATGTTGATAATTATAATGATGATGATGATGATAAGGGTGATGATGATGATGATGATGATGATAATGAAGGTATTGATAATTATGACGATGATGATAATGATGATGATGATGATGATGATAATAATGATGATGATGATAATGATGATGATGATGATAATGATATTAATGATGATAATGATTATGATAGTATTAATTTTGATGATAATGATGATAATGATGATGATGTTGATGGTGATAGTAATGATGATAATGATTATGGATGTTATGATGATGCTGATGATGATGATGATGCTGTTGGTGATAATAGGAATGATGATAATGATGGAAGAAATGATGGTAATGATAATAATGATAATGATTATGATAATAATGATAATGATTATTATAATAATGATAATAATAATAATGATAATGATAAAGAAAATGATGGTGATGATGATAATGATGCTGATGGTGATGATAATGATAGTAATGTTGATGATGATGACCATGATGATAATGATGCTGATGATGATCACGATGATGATGATGACAATGATAATAATGATGACGATGATGATGATATTAATGATGATGATGATGATGATTATCATAATGATGATGATGATAGTGACAATAATGATGATGATGGTAATGATAGTGATGATGATGATGTTAATGATGAAGATAAAGATGGTCATGATGATAATGATGATGATTATGATGATGATCATGATGATAATGATGATGATGATGATATTAAAGTTGATGATGATTATGATGATGATGATGAAGATGATTATCATGATGATGATGATGATGATGATGATGATGATGAAGATGATGATGATAATGATAATGATGATAATTCCAATAATGATGACAATGATGATGTTGATTATTAATATAATGATAATGATGATGATGATAATGATGATGATGATGTTGATTATTATAATGATGATGATGATAATGATGATGATATTGATGATGATGACGATGATGATAATTATAGTGATAATGATGTTGATGATGATAATTATGATGCTGATGATTTTAATGATTATATTGATGATTATGATGATGATGATGATTATGGTGATCATGATGATGATGATGATAATAATGATGAAGATGATAATGATAATAATGATGATAATTCTGATAATGATGATGATAATGTTGATTATTATAATGATGAAGATGATGAAAAAGATGATATTGATGATGATGACGACGATAATGATCATAGTGATAATGATGTTGATGATGATGATAATGATGCTGATGATGATGCTGATCATGATCACGATGATGATGATGATGATGATAATATTGATAGTGATGATGATATTAATGATGAAGATGATGATTATGATAATGATGATGATGATGATAGTGACGATAATGATGATGATGATAATGATGAAGATGATGATGGTCCTGATGATGATAATTATAATGATGATGATAAGGATATTAATGATGATGGATGATGATGATGATGATGATGATTATGATGATGATGATGATGATGATGATGATGATGATGATGATGATGATGATGATGATGATGATGATTATGATGATTATGCTGATGATGATGTTGATGATGCTGATGATGATGATGATGATATTAAGGATGATGATGATTATGATGATGATGATGATGATGATTATGATGATGATGATGATGATATTGATGATAATGATGATGATGATGATCATGATGATGATGATAATGAAAATGATGATAATGATGATGATGATGTTGATAATGATAATGATGATAATGATGA
>JAPYYV010006409.1:0-10000 GCA_030522625.1 Copidosoma aretas | reverse complement strand
TGATGATAAAAGTGATAATTATGATGATGATGATGATGATAATAACGATGATGATAATGATATTGATGATAACGATGATGATGATGATCGTGATGATGATGATGATGATGATGATGATGATGATGATGATGATGATGATGATGATGATGATGATGATGATGGTAAAGATGATATAGATGATAATGTGATAATGATAATGATGACGATGACGATGATTATAATTATGATGATAATGATAATGATGATAATGATGTTGATGATGACGATAATGATAATAATAATGATGATGATGATAGTCATAATGATGATGATGCTGATAAAGATAATGATAATGATGATGATGATAATAAAGATTATTATGATGATGATGCTAATGATAATGATAATGATAATGATAATGATGATGCTAATGATGCTGCTTATGATGACGATAATGATAAATATATTGATTATGATGCTGACTATAATGATGATAATGATGACGACAATGTTGACGACAATGTCCATGATAATAGTAATCATTACCGTGAGGATAATGATGATGAAGATAATGATAAAAATGATGATGATGAAAATGATGATGATGATGATAATGATGATGATAAAGATAATGATTATGATGATGACGATGACTATTATGATTATAACGATGATAATATTGACGATAACGATGACGATAACAATGATGATAAAGATGATGACGATGACAATGATGCTGCTTATGATGTTGCTCATGATGACAACCATGATAAAAATAATGATCGTAATAATCACAATGATGATAATAATGATTATGGTACCAATAAGGAAAATGTTGATGATAATAATTATGATGATTATGATGATGATGATGCTGATCATAAAGATAATGATGATGATGATGATGATGATGATGACGATGACGATAATGATGATGATAATGACTATAATAATGATGATGGTGATGATAATGATGGTGAAGATGATAATGATGATAATTATAATAATAAAAATGATAATCATGATAATGATGATGATAATGATGATAATAACGATAATGATAATGATGACGATGATGATAATGATGATAAGGATAATAATTATAATGATGATGATGACATTGTCCATGGCTATGACAATGATGATGCTAATGATGCTACTTATAATGACGATCATTATAAAGATATTGATTATAATGCTGACTAGGATGATGATCATGATTATAATAATCATAAGGATACTGTCGATAATAATAGTAATCATTACCGGAATTATAATAATAATTATGATAATGATGATAGTGATAAGAATGATGATGAAGATGATAATGATGATGATAAGGATGATGATGATAAAGATGATGATGTCAATGACGATTATGATGATGCTGATGACATTAATGATAATGATGGAGACGAAGCTGAAGGTGATAATAACGATAGTGCTGCTAATAATGCTGCCAGTAATGACGATGATAATAAAGATTATAATTATTATGATGACAATGATAATGACAATGATTATAATAATGATAAGCGAATTTCAATGATAAAAGTAATCATTATCGTGATGATAATGATGAAGATGATGATGGTAACTAAAATAATGATAGTGTTGATAATAACGATGATAATGATGATGGTGATGATAATGATGATGAAGATGATAATGACGATGATGATGATGATGATGATGATAGTTATGATGATTACAATGACAATTATGATGATCATGATGACGATGAAGATGATAATATTGACACTGATAATGAAAATGACGATGACGACGACGACAACGACAAGGACGAAGCCGGCGATGATTATGGTGATATTGAAGATGACGATGACGATGATGCTGCTGATGACGCAGCTAATAATGACGGTGATGATAAAAATAATGATAGTTATGATGACAATGATGATTATTAAGATTTGATTAATGATAAGAATAATGTTGATGATGATAGTGATGACGATGATGATTACGAAGACAAGGATGAAGATGATAATGCTGATAATAATGATGATGATCATTATGATGATGATCATTATAATGATGATGTTGACGATGACGATAAAGATGATGCTTCTTATCATGCTGCTAATGATAGAGATGATGATAAAGATAATGATTATGATGATGACGATGATAATGATGACGATGACGATGACGATGATGATGAAGATGATGACGATGATGATGATGATGACAATAACGATGACATTAATGCTGCTGTTGATGCTGCTTACAAAGACGATGATGATAAAGATGCTGATTATGATGATGACAATGATGATGATAATGATGATGATAATGATCACGCTGACGATGACCATGACGATGATGCAGCTAATGATGCTGCTCATGATGCCAATGATGATAATGATAATGATTACAATGATGACAATGATGATGTTGGTGATTATAATAATAAGAAAATGCTAATGATTATAGTGATCATTATCGTGATGATGATGCTGCAGATGATGATAGTACTGACAATAATGATAGTGTTGATGATGATAATGATGGAAAAGATGATGGTGATGATGATAAAGATGATGATGGTGATGATGATGTGTCTAAGATGATGATAATAAAGATTATTATGATGATGATGGTGATGATGATGATCACGATGACGATGAAGAAAATGCAGCTTATGATGCTGCTAGTGATGAATATGATGATAAGGACAATAGATATGATGATGAAGATGATGATTATGATGATGACGATGATGATGACAACGATGACGATGATGATGGATATGATGACAATGATGATGGATATGATCATGATGACGATGACAATAATGCTGCTTATGATGCTGCACATGATCACGATAATGATAAAGATAATGAACATAATGATGAAAATGATGATAATGATTATGATAACGATAAGGATAATGTCAATGATAATAGTAATCATTATCGTGATGATGATGATAATGACGATGATGATGATGATGATGTTGATGATACTAGTGACGATGATGATAATGATGATGATGATGATGATGATGATGATAATGATGATGATTATGATGACGATGATGATGATGATAATGATGATGATGATGATGATGACAATAATGATAAGGAACGTAAACTTATGAAAAGAATTTTTTTTTTTGTGAATTTTGAATTTACTTTGTTTACACATTCGGGAGATATAGAGAATCTTAATCTAAGCAATTTACTTTTCTGCATAACGCGCTTATAGATGTATAACTTTAAAAATACATCGATTATTATAATATGGTCTCACTTTATAGTATCTCATTCGAGGCAGTTATTTTATTAATGAATTTTTTCAATTAGGCTTTTACCTACTGTCTAGTCTATTTAACATAATAAGGTACTGGAGAATTGATAAGTATTTATTCTCGTCTAACAAAAAGAAATGTGTCGCCAAATCTAGGTAGTGGAAAGCAATCAAAATATAAATTTATCTCTTGGCGTCCTAAGTCTACAAATAACTTACAAGCTTATTCTTGAAAGACGTTTACCTACGATTCATGATGTTCTCTCTTTCGAGCTCCTTAAGTTCATAAACAAAAAGCTTGTAATTATCAGAAGTTTTCACTAGCTAGTTATGTTTTAGACAATAATATGTATATGGATGATGTCATATTTCCAGCTCATACTTTGAAAGCAGCTTTGACAAAAAGATCAATTACCTAGGTCACTGTCTTTAAGCGAATTTTTACTTCGGCAATAATCAGCTAATGATTGTGGATTATTAACTGATTTATCACGTTCTCTGCTAGCTTTGTCTTCTTTAGTCTCCTTGATCAGAATTGATTTATTAGCCGTAGTATTAGGTATTGTTTGGTCTCGTGCAGAAGATACTTTGTGTTACCTAGTTGATTCGAGACAAGTCTATGGAGTATGGAAAAAAATTCTGTCATCTCGTTTACAGCTCATCTGCATGATTGGTGTAGCTAAGAATGTGGTCTCTTTCAGGATGTCTTTAAGGTTTCCTTTGCTGTTAAACTTATCAGTAGAGACTTGAGTTGTACCAAGTGATCCATCATACAAACCATCAACCAATTGCTTTCAGTTAGTAGCCTTGAATAATGTAAACGGACTAGAGTTAGCTGATTCTAAGTTAACAAGTATGGACAAAATAGTTATTATTTTCGGAGCAGATGTCCCTGCTCGAATATCAATAGGAGCTGTATGCAAGTAAAGTTGTAATAAACCTGTATTAACTTTAATCCTTTTTAGGTGGGATACTTTTTAGTACTATATGTACATCTGATTGTGTCAATAGTCTTTAAATTCTCTTATATTCTTCCGAAAAGACTCTTTTGACTGTTGTATTACAACGTTTTTGACAAATATTACAGAAACCTGATAATCAAATTTCAACTCGGTCTATAGACAAACTAGCTTGTTAACAATATTATTTTTTAATTCATACTAGAGATGAGATAGGTCGATACATACTTGAATTATCATTAAAAAGCAATCCCGAGAACCAGATAGATGCTTAATATTCTGCAAAGTCACTGTTTCTTAACATAATTGTGAAGGAATTCAGTTGTTTAGGGCTTACTTAGTAGTAATTTATTAGATAAATATTGGTTTCTACCCCATTATGGTGTTGAAAGCTCTAGTTCCACAACTCAACTAAGTACTGTATTTGATGGCACTGCTGAAACTCGAAGCGTTTATTTTCTTAACTGATTGCTTTATATAGGCTCTTACCTACCAGTCAGTCTATTTAACATAATAAGGAACTAGAGAAACTATAGGTATGCATTATCATCCGACATCAAGAAAATGTGTCGCCAAATCTAGGTAGCGGAAAGCGATCAATATAGCAATATATCTTTTGGCGTCCTAAGTCTAAAAATGTCTACCAAACTTATCTTATAAGGACTGTTACCTACAGTTTATCATGTTCTCCTTTTTTCAGCTTATCAAGTCCATAAATAAATAGCTTATAATTATAAGGAGAAGTTTTCACGAGCTAGTTATGTTGTGGAGAGTAAGATCTACATGGATTATGTCATATCTAGAGCTCATACTTTAAAGGAAGCTGTGACAAAAAAAGATTAATTCCTCAGGTTACTGCCTTTATGTGAATTTTTACTCAATAAGTGGTCAGCTAATGATAGTGGATTATTGACTGGGTTATCACGTTCTCTGCCAGCTATGTCCTCTTTAGTCTCCTGGATCAAAGTGCATTTATTAGCCGTAGTTTTAGGTATTAATGGCGTCCTACAGAAGATACTTTTGATCACCTAGTAAATACAAGACAAGTCCATGGAGTATGGACAAAATGTTCTATTGTCTTTGATATAGCTCATCTGTACGAGTAGTGTAGCTAAAAGTGTGGTCTCATTCAGGATGTCTTCTAGGTTCCCTTTTCTGTTAAAGTTATTAGTAACAGCTAGAGTTCTACCCTGTTTTTCTATACAAACCACCAAATAATTGTTTTAAGTTAGTAGCCTTGAATCATGTTGATGGACTCGAGTTGGCTGATTCTGAGTTAACAAGTATGTACAAAATAGATATTACGTTAGAAACAGATGTTCCTGCTCGAATAGTAGAAGGAGCTATATGCAAGGGCAGTTCATATAAACCTGTATTAACTTTAATCCTTTTTGGGTTGAATACTTTTTGGTTGTATGAGTATATCTAATTCTGACAATGGTCCTTAAATCTAATTATACTGTGTCGAAGTGACTCACCTAACTGTTGTATTACAAAGTTTTTGGGCTGTTTCTACCACAATTTTCTTCAAAAGTATTTTTTTACTCAAAACCTATTATTTTATCTTAGAAATGATAAAAAAAAAGCAGTATGTAGCTAGAATAAGACAGGAGGTATGAATTTTTCATAATTACTTCTCAAAACTAAAATCACCGTAATTGCGAAATTATAATCCTTTGTGGCATCCAAAATATTGTGGAAAAAACACATGTCTTTTTTTTGTTAACATATACTTATGGAGCCCGTTAATTAGGATCTAGCCAAACAAAAAATTCGTCGGTCAATTGCTGTCTAAATCCGTACGGTTTGTAAAAGAACGTCCCCAATACAGCCTTCTAAAATGGAAGTACGCGTCTGTCGAAGCTTCCCTTCATAAATAAATGAACGTGACCGAATAACATCGATACAATGCACAGAGTACGGCATCTTAATTCTGCGGCTGCCAATAGCTTTAAGTAAAAAAAAAGACAACAATAAATATGATTGTCCTTTTCCTACAGATAATTTTCTTTCTCTAATATTCACTTAGCCAACCAAGCCGACACGGTGACAGTGTTAACGCTCTGACCTCTTACTCGCTCATTCCGTGCTGTCATACAGTGAAGACAGAAAAGGAGACAATGTCTGTTCTTCTTTAAGAAAAGAAGAACAAATATTTTCAGAAATCAATCAGGCAATTTGTGCTAACAGATTAGGCGTATGCAATCAGGAAGAAACGTTTCGGGCCAAACTTTTTTCGATTATAAATTTACATATTAAGTAACTTATGAAATAAAAAGGGATTATTTTTTCGCTTCAATTAAATTATAAGGATGTATTAAAAATTGTTAGAGGGCAAATAGACGCATGTGTAGCAATTCTACTTACCAGCGTAAGCCGACACGTTATGTTAAAAAAACATCATCAGCCTACTGTAATAATGAAATACAAAAGAATATTCTCTTACATTCTTAAATTATAGTTTAATACAAGGATTTATAAGTGGTTCGTGATATCCCTCTGAATTACCCTAAATAACGCAAAACAGCCGTACAAAACCATTTTCACACTTGCAAGCATTGTAAGAGAAATGTGCTTGATGTTTTTGTCATTTTGGATGGATTGGATATTTTCTAACCCTGCATAGAAAAAAATGGGATCACAATAAAAGAGACGGAGGCACTAAAAGAAGGTATTAAGGTCCAAATACTTAGTACGAAATATTTGATGTAACGAAAGCAAATATGCAGACAAAAATAGAGATACACGCAATGTGACAGTAACAGGTACGTGCAAAAAAGACACGAAAAAAATCAATACCACGTCAGAAAATTGTGGAGGATTGGTATCAGAATTAAAAACGTAACCAAAAATACACGACGGTAAAGACAGGGACATAGAGATAAATCGTTGAAAAGATAGAGAAGCAGAAAAATTCACTGAATAAAAATTGCACATAGATAAAGGTATTGTCACTGAGATTAGAAAGCTGAAATGCTAAAACTTAGAAGCTTAGGAATGAGAACAAGATCCAAGGCTTATTTATACTTCAGATAACAAAACCATTCTTTAGTGGCAATCTGTCTGTCTGGTCATGACGGAAGCACTAGCGAAAAAAAATAAAATTGAAAGCCATTATAGGAGACTTTTTTGATTGAAAATATTTACACGGATGCAAACTATGCAGTATCATATAGCAGATCAATAATAACATCCTAACTCAACTTATTTAACGCACTTTATCAATCTATGAATATGTATATATTAACTGGCTTACACATCCCACTAATACACTGGTAACATAACATGCAAGTTAGCTCCTGCATAGTATGCATCTTTAAGAAACTCCTATAGATAGCAATTTTATTACTTTGATATATTTCACAATATAAACGCTTTCAAATATGATGATTACTCGAAAATTTATTCATGTATAATTACAATTTGGATCCTTCCATCGGTACAAAAAAAACGTACAGCAAACAGCCATTGGCCAATAATATTCTTAGCACGAAAATTACGTTATTAAAAATAAAAAAATAGGCTATTTTTCAATAACACTAATACAAAAGAGTAAAAGCACTTATTTCCAATTGTTATTCAGCGGCCTTTTATATTATTTCATATCGATCACAAAACTTTTCACTTTAAGATTCTTTGAATGTGTACAATTGATCCAAAACTTACAATAAAGATATTTTTGATGCACATAAAACGTAAAAATCAAAATAATTCTATTATATCGAACTCTAGTTAGCGAAATTTGAGTTTTAAGCATTGGGGAAAAAAACGTGAATATGCAAATCCAATAAACCAGAAGTTTGCATTATTTTATAATATTGTTGTGTATCTAAAAAATTGATTCAAGAACAATATAACAAAAAATTAAACACGTTAAATGTAAAAGAAACCGTAATCAAGTGTATTTTGCATATTCCCAAAACTGTGATTCAAAAGTAGTACATCGCGTGCTAAACAAACGGCACAGTCTTAGATGTCGTTAATATATAGTTAGCATTTGATCAAGAAGTTTAAGCACATTTTTCGTTTAAAACTAAAAAGAAAGTATAATTAGATACGTCTTTGAAACAGAACAGATATCGTACCCAAAAAACATTATCTAGGTTTGGTATAAAGATTGGGTATGCAGAAAAAGAAACAGCTTGAGTAGGACAATTTAAGAATATTGTACTTTAAAAACTCTTAACGTTAAATTAAAATACTGAAAAAGTTTCTATGGATGAAACATTGATGATGAGAAAATCAAGCAACTTTCTGACTAAATTAGAACAATAAGACAAGAGAATTTATTACTTTAATATAAATTGCAAGTAATAATACCGAGAAGAAGAAAGCTTTGATCGAAGTATTTGGCAGCTGTTTTTTTTTCTTTATTTGCATGCATTAAAGTAATAATAAGGTAATTGTTTTGAAGTTTGGCCAAAAATTAGAGATGCTTTAGCCAAAGCAATTGCTTCATGTAGAACTGACAGACGAAAATCAAACATTCGTATTTAGCAACAGCTAAAAAAACATTAAAAATCGTTGAACGAATTCGCAAGATTCTGAGAATAAGTATTTGTAAATAAAGAAAAACTTATAACTTAAAAAAACATTCAGATGAAAAATGCAGTAACTTAAAATACCTGCAAACCCCAATATACAATTTTCAAATAGGTTGATTTGTTTGTTGGCGAAATTTTAAAAACTATAAAAATAACATTTGCTTTTAATTTTTTATAACTTATAATACATTTATCTTTAAAGCTATAAAATTATTAAATATACGATGAAATCTGAAAATTTAAATCGATAACTTTCACGGTTTTGCAAAAAGTCAATAGTTCTTGAAAGAGGTGCTTTCGTAAAAGTGTTATAACTTTTTTTTAGGCATCCTCAATGATATGTAAAATTGTGATTTTTTATTCCAAGGAACGTGACTATCAGGTACTTATACAATTTAATTCGTATTTAAAAATTTCATTGTCTAAAATTGACGAAGAAAAAGACGTTCTTTTTAAAGTTATAACCCAAGGAAGTAGCCAGTTTATTTTTAATAAACATTGTTGAAATTGGAATCATTTCAGAAATATAATTTTTATTCGAATTAAAAAAAATATTAATAGTCCTTTGGGAGCTCAGATAAATTTTTTTGATTTCAGCACGTATAATTCAATAACTTATTTGTTTACATAAAATTACTGAAATAAATAGATGAATACTCACTATACATCATGTAATATATCAAAGTAAATGTGACTAGTGATTTTTGTGCAGCAGACTTATAATAAGCCACGGTAATCAATTCGCAGTGGCGAGCAAGCATGTGCGCTCCCTAGTAGACTGACCGCCAACTCTAGCAAAGCGAGAAATATCAGCTAATTTATTAGACGAACAGTTAATTTGGCTGAGTATCGATTAATTATTGCGTGCTCTGCGTTCAAATGCGAAAGACAATAAAGCTTACACCTAAAGCTAGCAATTAATCAAGAAGCAGTCCTTTGGGAGAGCATATACGTAAGTTTTAAGGCATCTTTAGACAGTTGGCTGGTTGTTCTCATAGTGTTACATATATATCACGGTTGACCACACTGACGAACAAAATATATATGGGACGATCCACGTCAACCGGATAACTTGCGTAGGAAAAATTAGAAACAACATAAAAATATGTGCGATGGCTTATTTTGAAGCTTGAGGCAAGGGCTATCAAGTGTGGTTTGGCGATTTTGAAAAATCAACATGGCGGATTCAAAATGGCGGCTGTAGTCTCCTAGTTGACAGTTGCGTGTATAACAATGTTGATGCTAGTG
>JAPYYV010006408.1:0-28183 GCA_030522625.1 Copidosoma aretas | reverse complement strand
TAATTAAGCCACGCTGAATACAGTGAAGTAAAATTTGTAAAAGTTATTATAGAAAGATATTGTGAATAATAACATTGAATGTTGTTTCTTTGTTATTTACAGGTAGGATTAGTAAATAGATTAAGTAGTTGATTGTATTTTTAAATAAAGTAATAAATCTTTGTTATTTACAGAGAAATACTTCTTGTGTTATTCACACCTAAGAAAAATCACACATTGTACATATATGTTCTTTTCAAAAACTTTCACTTTTATACTACTGACATTAAATGACAATCGTAAATTGTAGCTGACGGCAGTGTCAAGAACAGTCACGGCAGGTCTCTCGTCGTCCGCACATGGATTACCTTGATTATAATTCATCAAGACTTGAGCGCGCTAGTAAAACCTAGTAATCCTAGTATATGTATGTATATGGCTCAAGGAGCTCTCTGATTGGTCATAATCAACTTTATCAGATATATATATATATGTATATCTATAACGTTTATCGCCCGTCGCGCTACATCTTTTCATTTGAAACGTTTTGAATGAAAACTTTAATCACGCGTGCGTCGCGTCATTTGAAATAAGTCAAAAGTTCGAGTGGGTAGAAGTACCCACTCAACCCACATCAACCGCCGGCTCTGGTACTGTCACAGTACTATGAAATAGTCTTCTTGCATTTGCAGAGAAGCGACTTCGAGGCTTGGCCATCTGGTGAATGGAGTCAGAAGCATATGCATAATACTACTGTCCTCTTCTAATCATGACCAATCGTTCTCAAATCCCTCGACTGGGGGCGCTGTATAGGAATTACGCTCGAGGCCAGTAGTTACAGCTCAGAAAAATGATAGCAAAGAAAAAATATGAGGAAGCTATGTGCCAATGAATTGGTAGCTGTTTTCCTAAGTTGGAGTGATTATCACTTCGAAATAAGTAACTCTCACGTATAAAAAAAGTAAAATGTCACTGCACGAAAAGTGAACCTAGTATCACTTGCGACATAAGTGAAAATCATAACCGCAAATTGAAGTATAATTTTGTAATTATACTTACGAGGTACTTAAAAATAAGAACCTTAGATTATAACATGCATTGCAACGCCTTTCATAGCTTAAGGTGGTTCATGACACCTATATATCAGCATTTCGCAAAGAAGTTGCTTCTAAGTATACAAAGGCGTGGTATTTTACGTGTTGAAATTTTTTTTTTTATCTTGCACTTTGCATGCTCAGATATTGTTAACTATAAAAATACACTCGATAACCATGAATAAACTTTTTTGTTTTTCGTTCGACTCCAATTTTTCGAAGTTTGAATTTTCCTTTAAGGTGGCTCATCACCCTTGTACTATCTATTTATGTGACATCAGATTATCACACCAAAAAACATCGGGTAGCAGGCTCAATGAGTATACTTATATTATATGAATCCGCTTGTTTATGTGCTGAGGCTAACCGTTGGTTTGGACTTTCAACACGTCATATATTTTTGTTTTGATCGGTACTCTTGGACTTTCACGATTTTATTAGAAAGAGAATTTAAACTTCTTGCTCTCAGTTTTTGTAGAATGTGGCCCGACTTTTAGCCTACAAAAGCTATAACTTTCGGTAAAAAAATCAAACTGACCCATAAGACCAATGCTAAAATTTCGAACTTCGGATATGATTTTTTTTCGATTTTGGCCGGCAGTATGCCCTGAAATTTTAAATGTACATCCGTTGAGTCATATTCTACAATAGATTTAAATTTGGGTGCAATGGCCCGACTTTCAAAAAGGTGATGAGCCACCTTAAAAGATTTCGAATAAAGTTACCGAAGGGATTTTTACACTTCAAATATTTAAAAAAATTTGTTCAGTGACTTTATTAGAAATCTCTTAAAGAAGAATTCAAGCTCCGAAAAATAGGAATCAAATGAGTTAGTTCATGATTATCGAGTGTATCTTTATAATTAACAATATCTGAACATGCAATATGAAAAATTAAAAAAAAGTATTTTTTTAAACTCGTACAATACCACGCTTTTGTATAGAATCAACTTCTTTGCTATTAAATGTCAACAATTCAGTTGATAAATCATTCTGTAATAAATACTATATGGGGGTCCTGAACTACCTTAATTCTCTTACTATTACTATGAACACGAATAAAAGGCGAATAATGTAATCAGTACATTTAAATTGACTTATCGATACTGTAATTAATTTATTTTCACGTTTGATTACGTTGCATTGTGTATTCTTTTACATTCTAGTGCGATATTTATCACTTATCCTATAATAATTGAATAATCATGAGAATATCAATATAATAGTATGATGTACAAGTATACGGCAACTTGGAGGATCGGACGTCGTTCATTTGGTATTAAACGGTGTTTATCAGATTGCTCATATTAAAATGAACAATTCACAAAAATTTTATCTCAAGTTATTATCTTATGAAACGTCATGCATTCTTCAAAATTAAAGTCAAAACGCGTAAATTAAATTAACGTAGAACATTTATATGCACAGTTTGTTTTTGATTTATTTAGTAATCACCTTTTTTAATCACTGTAATATTATGATTCAACATTTTGTATGGTACGGTAACATTATTCTCATGAGAATAGCTTGTTTTAGCTCAATCGACAGGACGGCATCTTATTTTTTTTTCTTTTTTTTTTTTTTAAGGGGCGAGGAGGGGAAATCTTCAGAAGACCTCTCCGGTCCTTCGGACCGGAGAGAATGTCGGATTCACCCGGGTGTCTACCGACAAAAACTAACCTCCTCGCATAGGAACCAGTGCAAAGTACTATGCCCGCCTAGAAGACAGGGGAATTAAGGGTGAGAAGGGGGTGATAGAAAATAACGGAGAAGTTTAGTGTCCAGCACATACTCAAAGGGATGAGTGGAGTGGCTCTTACGCGTCTGGGCGAAGCTCGAAGACACGGCATCTTATAAACCTTGCGGACCGAGATAAATTCCTGGACCCCTTCGATCATCATATATCAATTATTAAATATTAATAAACATCTGTTTTTCCATAATATACATTGGTTTACCGTAGTTTTATTAAGTTATGCATTCAATAAAAAATTTTTTTTTTTCGACTTCTTAATTTTTAAAACAAATTTTACTTAATCATTTAGATTGAGCTTTCAGACTTATGAAACGAGAAGCTATACACGTTTTGAAAATAAGATGTTTAACTTGTTTCTTTTAGTGTATGTTTCACTTTTTTTAAATATGTATAGTGATTTTTATTACGTGAACGACTTATAACTTTAGCAAAAAGGGAATATGCACCCTAAATAAGTGAAATTTCACTCTCTGAAATATTGAGAGTATGTTTTCTGATAAGGAATATTCCTTTGAATTTCTTTCCATTTTAGAGTGGAAAAACATTAAAAAAAATAGATTTTGCGAAAAAATGGAAGAAAAAAAAAGGTTTTTTCAACGTAGCTTGAAGTCAATTGACAATAGGCGTAATTGATGTCATACGATTTGTAAATTATAGAAAAACAGTTAATTTTCCGTCCAAATTATTAAAATCGGTCAAATATTGTTTTAAATAATCGAAGTAAACACCGAAAAAATCGAAAATTTCATTTTTTTTATTTCGTTTATACTCATCGAAGAACGTTGAAACGCAGTGGAAATATGTATTATGCAAACATTGAACCACCATAGTTTTTTCATTTAAAATTTTTTTAATATTTTGAAAAAATGCATTTGTTTGTTAGAGAGGTTTTTAAAGTATCACTAAATCAGACCCAGTTGCCATCATGAAAAGTGACTTAACTAGAGTTTATTTTTTGTGACGTCAATTTATCCACCCGCTTTTGGCGTAACGATTTTTCAATTTTTTTATTAAAAAAAATGGCGTTTAAATAAGAACTACTTTATCGGATGGTATTTTTTACGAATATCTCAATACCAAATTAATATATCGACGCAAAATATCAAATTCTTGTAGCTAGTATCTTTAACCGAAATTAGAAAAAAAAGATTGTTGTAAATGTTTTGTAAGCCGAGATAATTTTGTCAGCTATCGATTACGCCATTTATTTATTTATTGACATAACGTTTAAAATTGACGCAGTGACTGATTCTACACTTGAGCATTACATTTATGTTATTTTCTTTGGGAAATGCGAAGTTATCAAGGGCTTAATTGAAGTGTTAGTTGTTAACATTGTTAACAACAGTCTGAATAAGTCGCAGTGTGATGTCCTAATTTATCTACTTGAACTTTTTTGTTTCAGCGACTTTAAATTCTCACGATGTGAAAAAAAAATTGTTTCTCAGTCATTCACGATCTGATTTCGATGATTCTTTTATTGATTTGGTGTAGCATGATGGAACATTCACAACAAATATACGTACATTGTCAACGAATTGTTTATAAATTTGTTATAAACAGTTAAACAAAAAAAATGGTTTTAGAAGGAGAAAAGCGTCTAATAAGTACCCTACTCTGTTGAACAGTACCGAAAATACTTTACAGCACAAATATGCACGCTGTGCTGATAAGCAAAATTTACACACGCAAGTCTACCTCCCACAATCGGTGCAGCAAAGCAAGACGTACGTCACTTTTTTCATCAACGACAACATGTGGCAAGGTATCAAACGCGTTGACTGCTGTTAATGTTGGGTGGGAAAAAACCACAGTTGGTCTGTAATGGATCCAAACATTTTAAGTATCCCCTGATGGACCTCGAAAACATATAACACAAAACCACTTGCTCCTGCGAAGGTGGTTGTTCTGGAAACCGCTTTCGGTACCTCAGGCTTAGCCTCACTCTTCGGCATTATTCGGTGTCACAGCGAGACTTTCGAGAGCAGCGACAGTCATATTGCACTCGAAGATGGACAGTAGACTATAAGAAATTGTAGGTATGACTATGATTGTATTAAAAACGTTTTGGAGCATTCTGAAGGAGCAAATAATTGTACGGAATTTTATAATGAATTTAAGAAGCGCAAGTAGAACGACAATTAAAATGTAAAAAAATGACTTTCAAGATATGTGTCTTTTGCCATTCATTCCTAAAAATTATAGGTAAAAAATCTGACAGCAGTACTACTATTCGTAAGATGGCGAGTTTTCGTGAATAAACCTAGTGCGGCTACAATTTATAATGGCCGTCAATATAATCATATTGAAGTGGCCTCGGAGCAAGTGGATCTATAGTACCTAATTTTTTTCTCGTTACATCGATGTATCAGGCGATCATATATTCGATAAATTACGAAAAATATGTCCGGTTACAACCATAAACTCCTCAGAAGAAAACATCACTATCCCCAAGCCGAAAGAAGTTTTTGGATGCTAAAAACCACGACCTTACAATAATACACTCCGTCATCATCACCGCCACTTCGTACCCATGTGAAATAAAATAGCAAAATCTTGGTATTGCTGTACTCTCGCCATAGCACACTTTCGATCGTTTCGAAGTCGAAAAATAATGTTAATCAGCCGAATGATCCTCGCTCCACGAGAGCACAAGTCTTTTTCCGCTCATCGTCTGAATTTGTCTCAAGAGAGCCGTACAATCCGCATAAATTACGCGACAGTCCCAGAGAGCAGCATACATTATTTTACACATGCACGTTCTCTCTCTCTCTCTCTCTCTCTCTCTGTCTCTCTCTCTCACTCTCCACCTACGTTCGGCACCACGGCTCGTCTTATGGGCGCAACACCACTGCTATACCTATGCGATGACAACGACGAGTGCGCGGCGTATAGCACAGGCACAACAGGCATCACTTGGTCAGCAACTGCGCTTACGGCAGTACCACCACCTATACCGGACAGCGACTCGCTCCGAGTACCGATAGTGTAACAGCCCCTATGGAAGCCAGGAATGCCACTGACAGCGGCGGACTCCTCATATGGGGCATCAGGTGTCGACAAATTGTGGTGTCTTTGACAATTAGTGCCGTATATTGCGTTTATTGTGCGCGGCAGTGTGATTAGTGCTTCAGTTCATACGTGCAGGACGACGTGCAATGATGGGTCCGATTTTGCAGTTTGGGTAAGAGTTTTGTCACTTGTTACACATTTTCTATTTTTATTTTTTGAGTCGCTCCCAGTGCCTCGGTCATCAGATTCGCGCATCTTGCTGCTCGTTGCATCGATCGGATCATTGAAGTTGCACAGAAAGTGCCATGTGAATCCGTAAACACGTCGGGTGCTGGTTGGCTCCCACGCTTTTGTTGCTATAAATGACGGCAAGCGAATGATCGTCACTGTGTTTAATCGACAGGCGGGATTCTGCAACTCGGTAACGAGGCTGGTTTTATTTTGCCGTGCCTCGCGAGTGCTGTGGATGAAAATAGTGAAATGTCCGTCCGTTTCTGAGTCAATCGCGCGAAAAACGACTAAACCCTCAGGAGTGAATTCACGAAAGAAGTGTGCAGAAAATTGGAACCCAAAGTTACCATGTATCCGAATGTGAATAATTCACAGTCGACTTGAATTTTCTTTTACACATCAATCGTGCCCGTCGTTGCCAAACTATCCTACGCTGTATCATGTTATTAATTCGTTACAAAAAGCTGTGATCAGCAGTTCCGAGAAGATTGAAAATTCAACTCGCATAAGGACTGCGCTCATATAACACTGACTCGTGCGTTATGTTGATACGAGTAAAGCACGTTGGTTTTGAAAATGACGAGCTGCTTTGCCGAGAGCCATAGTTTTATCAGTAAGATAAGACGTAATCTAAAATCTACTTGGAATCCTGTAAAAGTTTGTTTGTTCGTTAATTAGGTTTCAAACTGATTGTCCAAACGCTTGATGGACATTGTCGTGAGTTTTCTCATTTTACAAAAACAACATTCGTTAAAGCATATTAGCTGTGCAAATTCATTTTCGTTCATTTGATAATCGCAAAACTTAACTTCGGAAGAAGACGGTTCGTGATACAATTGACTCGTTGTAAATCCTGCAGTGTTTACTTTGAGAAGAATACGCGTACAGGAATCAACGCAACGGCGGCAATTTTTTTCGCGCCAATCGAAATATACAGCTCTCACACCCACTGCACACTAGACCTACCACCGGACTAAACTCGAATTTCAGTTTCTCGGCGTTATCCAGAAATCACCATGAATCTCGATATCACGCCAAACCCCATGCAATTTTTCCAAGTCAAAAACTTCGCTCCCCATGCGAATCGCCGGAACATCTTTTCGGGCGCGCTGAAGCGATCGGACACCGCCGAGCCTGTAGACGCCCTCACGTACCCATACCTATACTCGAAAAGAGAAAAAGGCTATAACAGCGGTCTATATACACGACCAAACAGTGCCCCATTGATTGGCCCAGCGTTTTTCCGCTCGTATATACACACAGAGAGCCATTGATCGGCGATCAGGACCCAAACCATGACAACGGGGTCGGAGACGACGGCCTCTCGTTGTGCTATTATACACCATAGCCGCGTAGATTAACCCCGGCCACCGACTGCTGCTGCGTATAATGTACACGGCCGAGTGGGCGTCTGTGTATATAGTTGCAGCAGGAAACGCTCATTCGGGCCTGCATCAGCCGCAGCCTTGTGGCGGAGGCGCGGCTCGCTCGATACATGCGTATAATCATAACGACTTATAACCGGAGTGGATGGTGCGGGTATTATGCTGTATATACGGGCGTGCACTCGTTTCTAGTGCATACTTATTACCACGGTTTGATGGGAAGGGGGGAAAAGTGATGCCGGCGGTGTGGTGAGAAAAAGATCGCGAAAGAGAAACCGAGGGGGGACAGGTTTTCCCGGTGCAGATGGCCGTGAGCAGCAGCGCGCGGAACCGGAGCGAGGACTCCTCGGGGGGGGGGGGGGGGGGGGGGGGGGGGGGGCGGGGGGGGGGGGGGGGGGGTCGACGTTTCGGGAGAAATATATATCGGCAAGGGAAGTCACGTGCGTGCATACAATACTGCGTCCGGCGATCGGTTATTCCTCTCGCGTCCGGTGTATGTATGTAGATATTGTGCAAGCGCGTGAACACGGTGACATCATCGCGCCCGTATACCCTACGCCGAATCGGGAGGAGAACACCAGTACAATCACCACTTGTGTGCCTTAACGTGGCCCATACGACTCCTACGCTCGGCGGTCGCTTGGCGCCGTTTTGTGCGTGCAAACTATGTATGTATAGGATGATGCCTATCCTTTTATCCTCCATATATGTACCACGAGGTACGAGGCCTACAATATGTCCCTGGGTAGTATTTAGGGGAGGAGTTAACGGCCAAAGTTTTGTCGTCGGCCGAATCAAAGTTAGCCGTATCTTGTGCGCCGATCGGGGGAAGTCGACTTTTATCTTTCGAGTGAATCATGCAGCAGACGAGGCTCAGGGGTTTCGACGGAGTATTGGAATGATGTCTGGGCGCTGAGTCGGAACTGGAAGATTCGAGTTTTTGCGGTGCGTAGGGTGAGTGCGAGGCTTGTGTGTTGGAATTGGTGTGAAAAATTGTCTGTAAGTTATTCCGATGGCTTCACGAGATTTGATATTTATCCTGATCTTCTCTTGTATGGTCTTGTAATTCAAGACATGACCAAGACAACATGGGCGAGCAAAGTCTTGAGAGCATGTTTTGTTGACAATAATTATTGCACTAAATGGCAAATGTACAATTCGAACAAAAATTAGATTAGCGGATAAAGTTGTTTGTGAAACCCAGTTTATGCGTTTAAGTTTAGTAAAATTGTAATTATTGATACATCATGGACCTACTACACATACTTTGGAACCAAACATTCTTTTTGATCATAGATTAATTCAAATTGTCGCTCTTCTTCATTTGCTATTCAAAAAAGCTCTATAATCAGTCATAACTAAAGAGCCCCCGGCGAATTCATATACACCAACTATTTCTTTCTTGTTATTTTTCTTGTAACAAACATATGTCCGATAGATGATTTTCTCGTCATGTGTTGTCTTTAATTTTTTATTAGGTAGATCTTTAAATTATTCTTGTACATCTAGATATTTGAAAACAATTGGATGCTTAGTCATTTGGCAACGGTCATGACATATTTTTCATAAAAACTAGAGCTCACGATATTATTCAAAATAAAACTCTCGTGTGTATACTGATTCCATTCCATGCGCTTCTTTCTCATAAGTATAGCGCTGATCGACTACTGAAATCTTCGAGAGCTTTAATATTTAGCAGCTATGAAAGCACGAAATTTTTTAGTACAATAATTGTAGTGAATATTCAGCTCGTACGTCGATTATATAAGTTGAATGTTCACTTTGAATGAATGTTGATAACAAGAAAAAAAACAATATTACGGCTGTCTAGACCAAGACAACATATATATTTGCCATATTTTTTTAAGAACAATTCAATACTGTCGAAAAACTCGTATGGTCCTTGTATCGAGAAGCCATATGAATTTCTGTATACACTTATTTTTCCTGTAGCACACATGACATCGATCGAATTTTGATTTGATTGTTCAATTGTAACCTGTTTTGTATCAATGCTTTGTGATTTGAGGGATTAAGAATAAATTCTCATAGCTAATCTATGAAAGTGAATACTTGGTGGATCTGTTTTTTTGTAGAATAAAATAACTCACGACAATGTCCATTAAGCGTTTGGACAATCAGTTTGAAAACTAACCAACGAACAAACAAACTGATACAGGATTCCAAGTAGATCTAGGATTACGTTTTATCTTGCTGATAAAAATATGGCTCTCGGCAAAGTGGCTCGTAATTTTCAAAACCAACGTGCTTTACTCGTATCAACATAACGCACGAGTCAGTGTAATATGAGCGCAGTCCTTATGCGAGTTGAAAATAATAATATGATACACCTGACCGTTTTTCTAACAAACATGACAGTTTACAGCGTGAAATAAAATATGTGTAATTGATACAAAATACAGGCGAACAATGCTTCGCGCATAATTTCGTCATACACAAGTTATTGTTCACAGCATATTAATTATATATGAGTAATGATCACAGAAAGTGAACCAAATATTTTTTGATCATTATTCAATCATTTATTAATAATCTTTCGTGCACATCAGCGTGCAAAATCCTTGTGTGCACAGGGCATAATATTCCATCGAAATACAATAACAGAAAATTAATAAAGATTTCGATGAAAATGAATAAAGATAGCGGTATTGACAGAACCTCAAACTGTCAGCGTATTTTCTATGTATGTTCCAGAAAATAAGCATCAATCCACCTATTCCGTATCGAGAATATACATATAGCATACACCTACGCAGAAGTCACAAACAGGTGTGAGCGCGAACTGACGACAAAAGCGCCTCATCGACAGGGCAAGGGTAGAGCAGTCGATAGTGGTGAATAAGTTATGAAAATCTGTTTCCAACGGCGAGAGCGAAGAGCCGCGTAAGTACACTGTTCTATTCCTTTCCTCGTGTTCTAATCGATAACGTTGACGTGCAGCCCATCCGTGGGATGGAGTGAAAAAGTAGTGTGAGAAAGAGGATAGAGAGAAGAACCATTGATATTACTATTTCGACTACGTTTGCTGATAATATATTATATATATCATAATTCTGCATGTCTTTATCGTATATTCTTATACCACTTACGAGAATCGCGCAAAAAATCGCTTTTTGAGGAAGTCGCGTGTGGCTTTTCAATCGGCCATAGCCAATTTCACGGACTCGTTTACGTTACATCGCGAGTTTGAAAAATCAAACGGGCATCCAGTGTATTTGTCTGTACGGGACGTTTTTTTACAGACCGGACAGTTTTTGACAGAATTCGACCTTCACACCTTCGATTTGGCTGAACTTTTTTTTACGTGTTCTATATAAAAAATTAAAGAATAGAAATACGTTTTTTTTTAATTTTCTCTAATTTTATGGACAATAGAGGCGATCAAAAATTGGAAAATTTGATGATTTTTGGATTGGAAACTAACAAAAATTTATTACTCCGGTTCTATTTGAGCTAGAATCTTAAATGTTTTTTTAGTTGGGAGTAAAAAGAATAAACTTTAAAACATTGTTTTACAAAAAATGATAAGCAAATCCATTTTTTTATTAACAATTAAAACCTTCACATCAGTTTTTAACAATGGCCTCTACCTCCTAGCGAGTATTCATATAAATTTATCGTATTGTATGCCAAATTTCTAATTATAAAAGTATTTTTCGTTGACAGAATAATTATTAGTACCAGATTAGAATCGCTATTCGACTGATAAGTTTCTGTCAGGCCGGAGTATGTTCATAACCGGAGTTATGAATTTTTGAAAGTAAGTCCCTAAGTCAAAAATCAATTAATTCTTGAATTTTCGATCGCTTATATTTTTCATAAAATTGGAGTAACAAAAAAAAAATCTTTTTTTTTCGATGTAGTGCACGTAAAAAAAAATTTCAGCCAAATCCAACATTTTTCGGTCAGAAAGTTGTTCGGTTTGTAAAACAACGTCCTGTATTTGTCTTGAAACAAGCGAGATAGAAAAGCGCCCTCTTTTCTGACACAGTATTTGCAGCTCTTCGGATGCAAGTGTGGCATTCACATGGTTTCAGTTTTCAGTGGCGATAAGCACGTACATCAGCGCAGGGTATAATTTTGATTGGGGTCGGTTTGTAAAGTCCTGATGTGAATACAGCGATCGTTGCTTCTAGTGGCAACGGCGTCCTTCAAAACCTAGCCTCTATACTGAATCTATCAACAAAGCTTTCTCGTCAGTGGGTTTCAGTAAACGTGATGTATAAAAGGTCAAGTTATACTTTTACTATTCATTAGTTAAATTTTTTTTTGTATAACATACCTATGTTATGATTCAATGTGCTAGTAGTGGCTTTAATTCTCTGGAAAAAAAATACATAACAATTCGTTCATCACGGTGTGACTTGTCCTGTGGGAACAAGATCGGGAAGATCTGGTTTCATAATGAATAAGGGAACAATCATTTTAAGCCTAACGACTAATAGCTAATGAAGTCAACTTCACTCCATACCAATATTATTCTGCAAAAGAAAAATACATTTTTGAGGCGAGTTGATCGTCCTATTTCTCTCCGATATCTGCGTTGTCTTCATTGAACCAATCTTGTATAGATCAGCAAACTCTAGAGAAAATAAAGTAATCCGTAGGTTGAGTAACAAAACGTGGCATTAAAAAATCGTATCAAAAAAAATATTGTACAACTATTTAAAAAAATGTCCAATACTACTTTAAATTTTAAGCATAGATCCCATAAAAATTAAATGAGATATTACATTGAAACTCTGTGATTTAATATGTAAAAAAAAGGTAATGCTGAGGACATTAAAGTTTTACGTTAGAATTTGAGAGTGGTGCACATTTTAATGAGGTGGATAAGAAACTTAATATTTTAGCATTTGAAATTTAAATACTGCTATTCTTTAAAAATATAATGCATGAATAACGTAAGTTTAACGGAATAACCCACTGAATTTTATAAAAAAAACTTACATTATCACAAAAAAGTAACATAACCTTTAAAATTTGTTTGAAAAAGTTTTTAAAAAAAAAATTTGTTTTAATAAAATAAATTTTTAAAAAATGGTTATGGGTTAAGTACAGGGAACGAATAGAGAGGTGTTGGCCAGTACATATTTAACCTCAATTTTGACCATTTCGGCTGTATCTTTATGAAATCAAGATTGAGAATTTTGGAAAAAAATTAAGCTTGCTTAAGGAACTATTACAAATACGCAGGTATTATTTTTTATAATGTACAGCGCACACATAATCTTAAAAAAATATTAAGTCAAAATAGACCAACAATAACAATTTTTATGGATTTTCTAAATGGAAAAAAATTATGGAGACGCACAAGTAGAGGGATTTTGGGTCGATATTGAAATATAACCTAATTTAATACTGTTTTGACTGTATTTTTATGGACTCAAGGTGAAAAATTTTGGAAAAAATTATATTATATTCAGAAAAGTATAAATAACAAGAATAAATAGTTTTTAATGGCTTGGCTTTAACATAACCTTTAAAAATATGAAATTTCGGCATATCTTGAACGGGAAGCAAAATAGACCAAAAATAACTTTTTTATGGGTTTTTTAGAGTAAACAAAAACATTGAGGGTCACGCATGAAGAATTTAGCAGAACTGATTTTTGAAGGCTGTGTACCAACATAACCTTGAAAAATGGCCAATATGTCATATATTTAACGGAAAACAAGATAGGTTGAAAATAACGATTTTAAAAGGACCAGAATCTGGAGGTGCATTTATAAGTAGATAGATACATAGGTGCTATACAAGTATTGTTTATTTCACTTATTTTAAATTATTATAAATAAATAGTGTCTCTTAAAAACGCATGATATCCCCATAAAAATTACCTTTTAACAAAAATAAAAGGTCAGGTAAGTTTGATATGTTCAATTAAACATCGTTAAGAATTCTTATAACCCTTATACAGTGTCAATTAATTATATTTTTTCACAATAATCGTCAGCCTTACAAAGTAGTGAATTCAAAATTTAAAAAAGGTCACGTTTTGTTTTCTTTTTGTTCCCAAACATTGTTCGTATTAAACTTGTAGTATTATACCCATAGAGGATTTATAATACCTCTATGATTATACCATTATAAGTACTTGTATATTCACAAAATCAAACTGAGTAGCTTGTACGTTTACGTAGTACTATGTTTAAACCGTGTGTTTTGTGTATATACTATTATACTGAATAGTACCTTACTCTTGAATTTTTTAAATATTATGGGTTAACATGACATTCATGCATTTGATGTGAGATTTATTTACCTTCAGTACCAGACAAAAGTACAAATTACTCAGTTTGATTTTGTGAAAGGACAAGTACTTATAATGGTATAATACTACAAGTATAATACTAACAATATTTGGAAACAAAAAGAAATCAAAACTTGACCTTTTTTAATTTTTGATTTCACTACTTTGTAAGGCTGACGATGATTTTGAAAAATACAATTAATTGACACTGTATAAGGGCCATAAGAATTCCTAACAATGTTTAATTGAACATATCAAACTTACCTGACCTTGAATTTTTGTTAATGGGTAATTTTTATGGGGTAGAAGTATAACTTAAAAATATGTATTTTTTGTTTTATTTCCAGCTTAACTTTATATACATTTGATGCTATTTGACATGATTGTTTCTGGAATTGGTTGTATAATTAGCATTTCTCATAAAAAAATCTATTTGGTCCGTCAGATGGATTATCAAAAAAAATTGAACACATATTTTTTCTTTTTTCACATAAACAAGAAGTAATTGAGATAGAGCTTGTTAAAGTTCGGAAGAGCTTGTTAAAGTTCGGAGTAAGGGACGAGTGACGTCACTGCTCGAAAACGATGTATTAGCCATGACGTCATAGATGCATAGGCAACTCTAAGCCATGGTGTACAGTTATGTTCAACCCGCTAGTACTTGCTCAATTGTTTGTAAATCATGATCAAAAAATTATGAAATACTCCTTAGGTCTTACACGTTCTCATAGTTATTGTCAGAACTTGATAAGTATTTTTGTTTTTTTTTGGAAAAAATTTTTGGGTGTCAAGTGTTGAAAATTGTGATTGCTTCAATAAACAAAAGTCTGTTACGAAATCCTAAAAAATTTTTGCACTGATTTGTTCCATATCGTTTCAAGAACATCTGCAATAAGTTTCAGGTAAAAATGTTGTATAAAAAAAGGTCTAAAAGCAATTTAGTAAAATTTTGTCGCATGGACATGTGGCTGTGGCGTTTAACTGTGATTTATTCTGATTTTCATTATTAAGTTATACAATTGCAGGGTTAGCTTGATGTCGGAAGGTTTCATTTGGTTTAGAATGCTTTATATTTTTATTTCGCGGCTAAACTGCAAAAATATACTGAAGATAGGAAAGTATATGGTAAACATAATTTCGGTACTTTGCACTTTTTTTAGTTTATAACGATGAAATAAAAGTAAAAATCGAGGCAGTAAAGTTATAAACTTAAAACTCATGAAATTCTCAACTTAAAAGAACCTTCTGATATCAAGCTAACCCTCCAATTTCAAAAGTTATTAATGAAAATTGGAATACATAACGTGGCCGTGCGACAACATTTTCCTAAATGGCTTCTGGACCTTTTTTTATACAACATTTTTACCTGAAACTTATTGCAGATGTTCTTGAGACGATGTGGAACAAATCTGTGCAAAAAAATTTATAGGATTTCGTAACGGTCTTTTGTTTATTGAACCAATCACAATTTTCAACGATTGACACTCGAAATTTTTTTCCAAAAACACAAAAATACTTTTCAAGTTCTGACATTAACTATGAGAAAGTATAAGACCTAAGAAGTATTTCATAATTTTTTGATCATGATTTAAAAAAAATTGAGCAAGTACTGGCGAGTTGAACATAACTGTACACTATGGCTTAGAGTTGCCTATGCATCTATGCATCTAATACATCGTTTTCCAGCAGTGACGTCACTCGTCCCTTACTCCGAACTTTAACAAGCTCTATCTCAATTAGTTCTTGTTTATGTGAAAAAAGAAAAAAATACGTGTTCAATATTTTTTGATAATCTATCTGACGGACCAAATAGATTTTTTTATGAGAAATGCTAATTATTTATGATACATACATAGAATTAAATAATGCTTGAGAAATTGGATAAAATAAATATTATAGTTAGTATAAGACTATTATTACAATTTTACTACTGTGAATTCTCATGATATTTTAAGAATCCTCATGTTAATGAAACGTGGATCGGTGCATATAATGATTTTGATACTTTAAATACTTATACAGGCATCTAATTGTTTTCAAAATTGGATGTTAAAATGCATGCAGTAATAATAACAATTAGTAATGTGCATTGGGAATCAGTGCTTATGTAACGTCCTCGCTACGCAAATATAATATAATAGCCAAAACAAACTGTATATTATTATTCGTAAATATTTAATATTTGTCTCAAATTTGATGTAAGATATCATGAAATATTATTTTACTGGTTGATATTTATACTATTATACGAACTAATGATTTACCAGATATACTTTCAATCCAAACATAAAAATATTTTACATGAAATTTAATGTTTTATCAACAGATGAGAGTGTTTTGCTTTTTATATTTTTTATGCCTGTTGGGAAAAGAAGCGTTTAGTACAATATTAAAAATTTTATTATGTACATTAAATATTCAAACAATTTATTCACTATCTAATACCAAATTTGCTCAAAATTTATGGAATTCATAAAAAACTTTAAAGTAATTTATTAAATTTTTTTTCAATCTTGGGTATCTGAAAAGTTTAAGAATAAAATTTTATGAAAAAAATCGCCTAATATTCAGCACTAGCTATAGTGTTGTCAGGTTAAGTGACACTTCTTATAACTTATAATAAACATAAATAATAAAATATTCAAAATATGTGCTATATCGAGGTGATGAGCCACCTTAAGGTTAGCAACACATAAAATTGGTATTAATTATACATTTTTCTCTACATTTAATTTAATATTCCACATGAAGACAGAGTATATTATGCATTAAATAACTCTAACGTACAATTAGAAAATGTGCTTACAGTCACTTTCACAAAATTTCATGATTATCGTTTATGCTTTAAATAAGTTTGATATCCAATTAGAAAAGGTGCTCGCGAACTTTCGTTGCTTCCCGGGGGGCAGGATGAACTTATCATCCCTTGCGGTCCAAATCTATATAAATACATAAATATTACATCCTGTGGTGGAACTTGACTATGGACCGTTTGACTCTTGTCTCAACTTGTATACTCGGTATCAATAATGAAATTTTAATGGCCCATATAACTGAGAAGTGACTCTTTTTCCTTACTTTTGTCACAGTACTTGCACAATTTTCCCACTTTCGTACTGCTTTATCCGAAATAGGTCCTCTTTTACCACTCAGGCAAAATAGGATATTTTCTTAGAGAAAATCCGAAATGGGACCATTCTTAGAGCAAATCCAAAATGTGTCCTTTCTTCGAGTAAATCAGAAATGAGACCTTTCTGAGCGTAAATCCGAAGTCGGACCTTTTCCCTCCCAAGCAACGAAGTGTTCTGCCTGGATAAAGTGAAACAGAAAAATTATTGTATTGAAAACCAGTAGCATGAAAAGAAAAATGTTATCTGAGCGAAAATGACTTATTATTTAAGAATTAATAACCTGGAAGCAACCCCAACAGTTTCCTATATATGCGTAAAGAATTCTACGAAAAAGTCATTAACAGTAAAAAAACAAAAAAAAATTTTTTTCGAGACACACGTCTGTGACTACCTTTCATTGTTAAGGATAAATAAAAAGCAAAATTTGAATACGCCATTAAAGTTAAGTGATACAATTTTTTAGCTCTTTTCCGTTTTAGACGTCAAATGATGACACCCATTCACCGATTATATTATAAACTTTTCAACATGATTTTGCTCGATAAGGTTGTAGAGAGTCACTGAAAAAGAAGAATAAAGTGCACAAAATAAGCTCTGACTTCTCTTTTTAATAGACCAAAAAAAGTTTTTCCGAGGCTCGCTTCCACTTCAAACTTTAACGCTCATAGCTTTTCATCCTAACCATATTTTTGGACGGATCAAAAAAGGAATCAAAGCTTATTTTGTGCCCTAAATTCCTCTTTCCAAACAACTTCCTTAAACCTTTGTAAGGAAATACAATCGGAAAATTCCCATATAAATTTGACTATATTCGACTTGGCACTTCAATAGTTTTCCAATGTAGCATAGAGACATGACTGTAAAAAAGTAAAATAACAATTATTTATTTATATTATGTTTTCATACTTGATTAATAAAAAAATATATATAGAACTAATTATTATACAAATCAATTATTCGTTTCAGTTTGTATGATTACATACGCATTACATTGTTGTTTTCTTAACTTCTATTAATATTTATATCATACGTGTTAATATTAATTAAACTTTATAAAATTTATCATAAAATCTTCGTCGAAAACTTATTTTTATTCTAGAAACATAATAACAATGTATAAGGTAAAAAAAATAAAATAAAATTTAACTATAATAAACTCAGTATATAATTATGCAAGCATGAAAAAAAAAGTTATTTGTATTTACATTAAATATATAATTCCTTTCAGCAGTTTAGTTATTTCGGAAATGAAAAGTCGATTTTAAAAATTTATAGAAACTATCTTGATGAATAATATTGCAATGTAAAAATGAAAGAAGACTGAGAAATTTGTAGATAGCTTGTAAAAGAAATTATCATTATATCTACTAGCGTGGTGCCAGTTACGGTGTATAGTTGTTTGAATTGAAAAAAATTGTAACTGCACGTGTGGCATAATGAGAAAGTATAAAAAATTGGCCATCAGAGGACAGCATGAAGATCAGCCTGCCTTTGATAGTTATAAGAGCGGTCGTTGGCTTAGTGGTTAGTGTGCTAGCCTCGGAAACAACACCGTTCTAGAGATCGCGGGTTCGATCCCCGATCAGTGCACTCGGATTTTTTTCTGTGGGTTCTGGTCCAGATTTATAAAGTATAACTGTACATACCGACACTATATATACATACTTACAGTATGTATAGTGTCGGTGTATATAGTGATACTATATAACTATCAGAGGCAGGCCGATCTCAATGCTGCCCTATGGTGACCAATTTTTTAACAATCTCTCACTACGATAATTTTTCAACTATTCTCATAAAATTATAATCACAATCATAAATCAATTAAATTGTTGTTCCTTAAATAAATAAAATTTGAAATAGAATGAAAATTGTTTTTCCTATCTTAAAATGAAGAATTCTACGTGACTGAAGCCTTTTATTTGTGATGTGATTAGTTGAAAAAAATCATGTAGTTTTTAAAGCGGAAAAATTCAAAAAAGAGATTATGAAAATGAAAATAAGGATATTAAATCAGTGAGATACATACTTATGTACAGGTAAAAAAATATGCCATAAAAAAAGTATATTTATTTATTTCCCGGAAAATAATTTAAAAAAAAAGTAAGATTTCATTAAAGTTTAGGGCAGGGGCCGGAGCCCCCTACTCCCCCCTAGTAATTATAAAAATTACAAGAAAAATCAATGGAGTATACGCATTATGTTTTATTAATTTTTATTGTTACTCTAAATTGAAAGTCATACATTCTATTTTATTTTTATAGATTCTTATTGTAATTTTTATAATGAAAAAATTTTATTTAAGGGTTTCTAAATGACAGAAAAATTTAATTTGCAATAAAAAACAATTATGCCGCGCTCCGATTTTGAAACTTTTTTAATGGCACACTATATATGCATCACAATCTTTCGATTAAACCTCATTGCGCCACTTCCCATCTAAAGTCCAAAGCTCCCCATATTCAAACGTCCAGCTCCCCGGCTAAAAAGAAAAATATTATGTAGTGTCATGATAAAAATATGTTTTTAAATATACATATATACAAACCATTAATTCTATTCCTGAACTCTTCGAAATTTTTAATATAAGAGACGTTAGTAACATGGTACGAAAATTGTTCATGCGCGCAAAAATGGGTTATAAATAAAGGGCACATGTAAATCACACGCAAAAACCATCCGTACACACACATAGTCCTATGTTATATAGTTATTTGTGTGAGGCATTCCACACAACTACTCCAAAGCCCACCCCCCCTGCCCTACAAAATAAGGGAAAATTTAGTTTTTAATACATATCAACTGCTTCCTATATTTTTGTTAGTGTATTATATTTACTACAATTTGTAACAAATCAGAGAATTAATAAAATAATAAATCAACTAAAAACATGATAGTGTTAAGATGTTGAGTACACATCTAATACATATTAATCCGTTCATCTATTTTTTCTCACTGACCAGGAGGCAAATATATGGACTTTATGCATACAAATGATGAATAGTTATATTTGTGTGTTATTTTTAATACTCACGTCTCCCTTAAATGGCGTATAGTTATACGTTCATTTTTACGTGATTCTTACCCAATTATATTTGGATCATCTCTCCTTGCTCCTTCTCTATCATCTCCAACGATTCATTATTCTTAAGGTGGCTCATGCGGATTGATATAAATAGTTATTTTAAACTAAAAAAAATTGTAGGTTATAGATTAACCACTGAACTTTTTAATTCTTTTTCGAATCTAGTAGGTCAACCACTTCATCTCAAAGAACAAAAATGTTGGAAAATTCCTCATGAACATTGTTTCTTATGTAAATTTCTTTTAAAGTCTTTACAATTTGTTTGTAATTAATTACAATTGAACATACAATATTTCATTCTATGGTATTTTGCATGAAGAATGGATTCCCAACAAAAAAAAAAAGGGTAAACCATAAAAATTATAAGAAAACTCAATTAAAATACTAAATGTTAAGCATATGACGAATATTGAGCATGCTAGAGCACTCAAAAATGAATTTATTTTTACTTCCTTATAATATTACAATTATTGACATCACTACCAATAATTTATCATTATTTTCACTATTATATAGGTTGATATATTCAGTTTTACTAAGCGTTACCAGCAGGGACCTTCGCTTTATACGGCACCAAACGCATGAGCCACTTTAACCCAATCAAAGTTTCTTTACCTTCCTTTATCCACTCTTTTCTCCCTCTACTTCTCCCTATCCCTGTTCGTCTTTTATCTTTGAAAAAAAAACTCCTTTTATTTTCATTTTCAACAAAAATTATTTTTCAAAATGTTATGTTTTGTACTCTAAAAAGTCACATTTTTGTTAACGAATATATTTTTTGATTGCAATGCAAACTGTTAATTTAATTATATTATAAATAAATTTTGTAGTTCATGGTAACCTTCTCCTGTAATAAATAGAAAAGTTCATATCACATGCTCCATTTAGATTACAAGTGAAAGTTCGGGCAATCTTTCTCATGAACGATTAGTTGAGATGAGTAAGATACTATCCTATATGTATATAATATTAAAAATCCATCACTATATGATGTTTTTGTCTTTGTGACAAATAATTGACGTTAGTCAGTAGCTAATACTTCTATAATCTCAAAAAACTCCGGAGCATAGTTAATTCGTCGAGGACTCTACAGAATTAAAAATAACATCATTTAATTGATATCATTTAAGGTGGCTCATCACGCGTATAGCACATATTTTGAATGTTTTATTGTAAATGTTTGTTAAAAGTTATGAGAAGCATCACTTAACCTGATAATAATGTAGCTAGTGCTAAATATCATGAGATTTTTTTTATAAAATTTTTTTAAATTTTTCAGATACCGAAGCTTAAAAAAAATATAATAAACTACTTAAATTTTTTTCAACTTACATCTGATTTTCAATTCTTTGAGCTTTTTCTCTTCTTTGAACGAATTCGTACCAAGCACTAGCTACATTATTGTCAGGTAAAGTGACAAAATAAAATATTCGAAATAATATGTGCTATATATGCGTAATAAGCCACCTTAATCTATTGAACTAAAATTGATTCTATTTGTTTAAAATTGTGACATTTTATATGCTGTTTCAACCCGTCTGATCTTTAAAAGCTAGATAAGATAATAGGAAAATTAAAAACTCAATTTAAAATAGTAGTGGAAGGCGAAGACAGAATCATAATAGCTGGCGATTTACATGATAGGATAAAACAGAAGACTAATGTTTGTAGCGAAAGAAATTTAGAGAATAAAGGTCTAAACAGTGAAGGTAAAAAACTGTTACGATTGTGCTAAAACTTAGGTGTATACACTTAAATCTAAAATATTTTACAAAAAAATTGTTAAAATTTGTTTGAATTAAAAACGATGGAACAAATAATTAGAACTCATTACTGAATATTCCTAATACAACAATATTTTAGCTGTAACACTATTTAACTGTATAAAGCTATTTATTTATCCATATTTTATAACTATTATTGTAATCAAATTTAGATGTTCTTCTCCGAAAACAGCAAAAACCGTTTTCTTTGCATTAAAAATTGTTATAACTAACTCGATGGAGAATAACACGTCCAATCTTTTTGTGAACCTATATGGATATGAAATAGTAGATTACGGACGAGTTCGCAAAGGCTTGTATTTACGAACCAAGAGGTTTACGGCACGAGCCGAAGGCGAGGGCCGTTACGAGGTTCAGAAGCCTTTTCGAACGAGTCACGTATACTATTTTTTTGCCTGAGAACCTAAAATCAAGCGGCGAAGGTGCTATTTTGAGGTTAGAAGGCAAAACAATACATTTTAAGCCCTAGGTCATTAATATCGTTTAAAGGGAATATAAAAAATGAGTGATTCGAAAAAAACTGTAGATTTTATTCAATAAAAAAAAAGACATAACGTATAAAAAAAGAGTTTTAATTCACAATGAAGCTGTTTCAATGCTCTATGAGATACAACTATTAAAAAAATAGAATTCAAATTTGTTAACCCTAAAAAAATCAAAAAACAGCGTTTCGGACATAAAAGATTGTTGTAAAAAGTTTAATAAGGTATAATACTTAAATTTTTTTTGAACCGATACAATAATATACGAATAATGATTATGAACCTCAAATCATCAAAATCACTCGTAATTTTCTAAGATATGACTGATTTTCCACCAAAATCTTAGTATTTCTTTAATCAACACAAAAAAATAGTAGTTTTCGTCACAAATGTGCATCTCTTTCGGGCGGTCCCTGAGCCCGAGGGCGAAGCAACGCCCGGAGGACTCCCCTGGTCAGATGCACATAAGAGGCGAACGCTGTTTTCTCTACCGAGGGTGTACCAGGGTTCCAAAAGTGCCCGAGGTAGAAAAAATAATTTAACAAGATGATTTAAAGTGGAACATAGAGCTATTTAAAAGCTCCATAAGATGTTACTATTAAGAAATTCGAATAGAATTTTTTTTTATGACTATAAAAAACTTTATAAAAACCTCAATAAGGTATAGAACTAATTTTTTTTTTCCGAGTAGTTATAAGGATAAGAAAATAAAAATTTAAAGCCCAGAACCATTGAAATCTAACGTTGGGTTCCTGAGATATGACTGATTACATACACATACACACACACGCGCACACACACACGCACACGCACACGCACACACACACATACACACACACACACACAAACATAAACATACATGGACATACTTTTTCTACAAATGGTATTTTTTTTTTTCAGACGTTATTTAAAACATTTCTAACGTAATTCTAGATAATTATTTTCTTTTCGATACAAAGCTTTCTCTATGAGGAAGGAATATTGTTTAAATTTTTTTGAATAAAGAACAATTAGCATTTCTCATAAAAAAATATATTTGTTTTATCAGATGGACTATCAAAAAATATTAGGCATATATTTTGCTTCATCACAGGGGAAGCTTTGTATCGGTAAGAAATTTTTTTTCTAGAAATACGTTAGAAATGTTTTGTACAGTGTCTAAAATGAGAAAATACCTATTTTAGAAAAACTCTGTGTGTGTGTGTGTGTGTGTGTGTGTGTGTGTGTGTGCGTATGTAATCAGTCATATCTTAAGAACCCAACATTAGATTTCAATAGTCCCACGCTTAAAATTTTTGTTTTCTTATTCTTATGGCGGCTCGGAAAAAAAATTTACTTTTATACCTTATTAAGAGAATAGAAAAGCAGATTCCAAATTTAAATTTCGCGCCATCAGCCTCTGTCTGTAACTGTACTCTTTTTTATTGTTTATTTAATAACGGATGCAAAATCGGAAAAATCTAAGATCGCTTGCACTGGATAACATCATTGTTAATTACTACACAATGTTTGGAGTTGATGCGTGAATAGCAACTTGAACAATTCTTGCTTAGAAATATATTTTTTGTTTTGGTGCAAGAATTTTTCAAGTTGTCATTCTCATATCAACTTTAAACTTTGTATAGTTATGAGTAATAATGTTATCTAGTGCAAGCGATCTTGGGTTTTTCGAATTTTGCAACTGATTTTAAATAAACACTAAACAACACTATAGTTACGGACAGATACTGATGGCGCCAAATTAAAATTTAAGATTTGCATTTCCATCCCCTTAATGTTTTTATAACGATTTTTGTGGTCAAAATACAGATTTTTTACGTATTCCAAGGTAAAAAAAAATTGTATTCAAATTTGTAAAGAATAACATCTAATAGAGCTTTAAAATAGCTTTATTTTTCATCTTGAATCATTTTAATAAAATATTTTTTTTGGTTTTTATAAAAGAAATGCTAAGATTTTTGTGTGAAATCACTCATCTCTTAAATCTCTTAAAAACCTTTCGAGTGATCTCGATGATTGAAGGCTTGAAAAATTTGTTTCTATATCCTTGTAATAATTCCAAAAAAATTTTAGGTTTAAGGAGATTCGGGAGTATCATTCAGCGAGGCGAGGAACGGGGAGTCCCCCCGGCCCGTGCAGCTTGGCCCCCTTTACCGCGCACCCCCTCTTGCACCTTACGAACTCAATAATTTCTTTACATTTAGCGTTGGAATTGTTTAAAATGCACTATGACATGACTTCAAATTTTACTTAATGAATCTTGAATCAATACTTCATTTGTAGATATGGTTTTTTTAAATATCTTTGCATTTTCCAAAGATATTTGTCCATGTAAACAACAAATTGAAGTTACGTTCAATAAGAGCCTATGTTATCACACTCATTTTTGTTTGTATCATTCTTTTCAAAATGACCTACAACAAACATTGAAAAAATTCATATAAGTTCAACGTATTCCAGACTATCAAGAAAAATTAATATCATTGTAATCTCTGCATTTTATTATTACTTCCGAACTTCCTTAATACCTTATTAAGGTTGTTATATCGATTTTTTATGTCCAAAAAGTCGGTTCTTGCTACTTAGAAAGTGAAAAAATTTAAGATCGAGTGCTTTAATAGTTGTATATCATAAAGCATTAAAACAGCTTGATTTTAAATTAAAAATTTTTTTCTTACGTTATGTTTTTTTTTATTGAAGAAGATCTACAATTTTTTTTGCGAATCAGTCAGATCTGAGAAACCCTTCAAATGACTTTAATGATCTAGGGCTCAAAATATTTCTTTTTATATCATTTTATGGGTTAACAAGAAGATTTGACGTTTTATCAAGGTTGTTATAGCAAATTTTAATGCTAAACAACGGTTTTTGCAGTTTTCGAAGTGAAATAACTTTATCTTGATTCCGTAAATAGTTGTATTTTATAGATAATAAGATAGCTTCATGTAATACATAATATTTTGGCTACAAGATAGTTACATCACGTATTTTAATTTCAGTAGTAATTTCTAGTTATTTGATCAATTGTTTTTACTTCAAAAAATTTTAACGATATTTTTTGTACTATTCGGGTAAAAATTATAATTTTACTATCGAAATAATTCCACATCATAGAGCATTAAAATAGCTTCTTTTCACATTTTAAATCATTCTAATATCTTATTTATTTGTTTTCTCAGTCAAATAATTACAGAAGAATGTTGTTGAGGAAGCTTCGTGCTAATTTATTGGCAGCGATTGTTTCTTTATTCTTGTAAACAAAAAATAACGGAGATTGAGCACATCAAAGGTCAGGAGTGGGAGTTGATGACGTCAGAAAGACAAAATTAATGCGCGATTTTATGTCTTTTGTGACGTCATCATCCCCCACTTCTGATCTCTGATGTTCTTTTTATTCGTTATTTTCTGTTCATGAAAGGAAAGAAAAAATACATGTCTAATGTTTTGCTTCCTCATAGAGAAAGCTCTGTATCGGTAAGAAAATTTTTTTGTGGTAATACGTTATAAATGTCTTATACAGTATCAAAAGTAAAAAAATACCCTTTTCTAGAAAAAGTCTGTGTGTGTGTATCTTTGTTTATGTATGTGTATGTATGTAATCAGTCATATCTCAGGAACCCAACGGTAGATATCAATGATTTTGGGCTTAAAATTTTTGTTTTCTTATTCTTATGGCTGCTCAGAAAAAAAATTCAAGTTTTATACTTTATTATGGTTTTTCTACAGACAGACAGACTTTTTTTAAGAATGGTGTTTTTTCATTTTACACACTATATAAAATATTTATAACGTATTTCGATACATTTTTTTTTTTTAGCGATACAAAGCTGCCTCTATGTGGAAGCAAAAAATTTTTACTTAAAAAATTAGAAAAATCATTTCTTAAGGTAAATAAATCGTAACAACAAATCAATATGGTATAAAACTCGAATTTTTTTTGGATGATGGGAAGCAAAATTGAAAAAATTCATATAAATACTTTAATCATTAAAACTTTTCAATTTTTTTACAGAAATATGACTGTTTTTCCACAAAAAACTTAGTATTTTTTAAATAAAAATTAAACAAAATAACTTATCAATCTGATTCAAAATGAAAATAGAGCTATTTTAAGGCTCTATCAAATTTTACTCTTGATAAATTTTAATTGAATTTTTTTACCCATAAAAATAGTAGTTTTCGTCACAAATGTGCATCTCTTCAGGGCGGTCCCTGGGTCCGAGGGCGCTTGCGAAGCGACGCCCAAAAAGTCGTTAGGACAACCCTGGTCGGATGCACATAAGTGGCATATCCCATTTTTTCTATCGTGGGTGTACCAGGGCTGCAAAAGTACCCGAGGTAAGAAAAGTAATAGTGATAGGCCATTTATAAAACGCTTTCTTGTAACTTGTTTCTCCAAAAAATTGTCGCTGCAATCTATGCCGAAATCGGGCACAGAAGTAGAAAACTTACTTATTTACCATAAGTTTTGATTTTATGTATTCTTGCAGTACTTTGATGGATGTAATGGGCCTTATCAATGCTCTATAAGGTAAAACTATTGATAAAATTAAGTTAAATTTTCTTCACGCGTAAATACTTATGTATATTTATATAAAATTTTTTGTATGCTTAACGTAGTGGAAAATCGTGTATGACTATAAAAATGAGTGATTAAATATTTACCTAACAAGGTGTATAACTTTAATTTTTTCTCTAGACCGCTTAAAACGTACAAAAACAATACTTTGAGACCTTATATAGTTTCTGAAAAGTATTGATTCGTTACACAGATATAAATGTTTTCTTAGAAAATCTTTCGTATTAAGTAATTGTATAAAAAGTAAACAGCATGACTTAACAAGACGTTGCAGAATAAATTAAAGGATACAGAAAAAATATTTTAAGACCTTATTTACTTAAACATGTTTTTTTTTTTCAATTTCCGATAATATAGATAAAATATAAACAACATAAGTTATCGAGACAACGCAAAATCGAGAATTATAGTATTTTTATACTTTATGAAATAAGACTATTTAAAAATTTGCATGAGAAATTTTTGACGCGAAAAAGGGCATAAAATCGATTATGATAAACAAAAACCATTATAACAACACTTATAAGGTATTAAACGTAGTTTATTTCTCCGAAACCTTAAAAGGATATAAAAACAATAATTTTTAGCCCTCGATTTCTATAATAAGTCAATTTATTAGACATCTAAAATTTGTTTCAGAAAAATCTTAGTAATTAATTAAGTAAAATCTAAGTAACTTATCAAGAATAGCTAAAATGAAAATGTAAGGTATTTTTATACCCTACCAAATCAATTGTTCAAACTTGGCATGGTAAATTTTTTACCTTTTGAATGGGGTAAAATTGGCTTTTAACAATCAAAAATTGTTATAACAACCTTAACAAGTTATAAAACTCAAATTTTGTTTTCGGAACACTAAAAGAATATAGTGTAATAATTTGTACTCCTTAATTTCTAGAATATGTTAATCCGTTAAAGAGACAATTTTTTTTGTCGAAAATTTTATTATTTTTTTGAATGTAAACTGAACAAAAAATTTATCAGAACCCTCAAAATAAAGGTATTTTCATACTACATATAATAAGATCATTGTAAACTTCGCATGATAAATTTTTGACCCATATTGAGAAAAAAAAAAACTAGTTTTTAACTCGCAAAAATCGTTATAACAACCTTCATCAGGTGTAAAACTCAAATTTTCTCAGACACAATAAAAGGATAGAGAAAAAATAATGTGTAGCCCTTAATCTCTAGAATATGCTGATTCGTTTCAGAGATACAATTTTTTCTTACCATGGGCACAAAGTGCGGCAGAGCCTTTGGGCCCTTGAAATCACTTCGTGTCCACGGGCAGAATAGTATATTTCGTACCTGGTGGCGCATGTCGCCAGGGCGATCCCTGGGCCCGAGGGCGTTTGCGAAGCAACGCATGAGGGACTGTTGTGATCGCCC
>JAPYYV010006407.1:0-14331 GCA_030522625.1 Copidosoma aretas | reverse complement strand
CCCCTGCAAGCTCCGCGCGCCAATCCCCAGATTTTTCATTACAACTTTAGGATTATGTAAGATAACTATTGATAGCATCCTTCCACGTATAAAATAATTCAATTGAAGTTATACTTCTATATCACCGTTATGCAGGAAAGTAAGTAAATGATTTCCAATTTAGCCCCATTCAAAAATATGTAACGTAAGTATATTTACGTGCCTGGCTCTCGGAGAATGAACATTCTCGTCCGCTGCACGGACGGCAATATTGACTTCCCGGACACCAAGACACGTAAAATCGTATACGCACCACGTTCGGAGGTTAAAAAAGGCCGTAGATTTTACATTGACCACCCTCGGCTTCGCCTCGGGCGTTCATTCACGTAAAATCTGGGACATTCTTTACCTCACTCACTAGGTGCGTAATATGCTATTTCAATTTCTAAAAAAAAACCTTTTTCCACCGGATTAAAAGTCGCGATCTCGAGGATACGAGCCGTGTACCGTGTCTACTAATCTACGAGCTTACCTCTGTTGGTGAGCTATATATCACTACCTTCTATATTTCAGTTTGTAACTCACTTTCAATTTAAATATTGAATAACTGTTTATTCATAAATTTGTTTGAATATTTGTTGATTTACATTAATAAATTATCAAACAATCAATTTATTAAGTTATTCAAAACTCGAAAAATTGATTTCAGTAGCAGCTTTTCTACATAATAATTATTATTTCTTTATTTCATTAATTTGTTATTTTTGAAATAGGTTAATAATAATTTTTTGAATTTTTAAACTTTTTTCACATTTTATTTTTTAACTATTACAGATATAATATTGTCCATCATTGGTTTAGCATTATGAGGATCTATGGAGAAATTATTTGATTTTCATTGCGTCTTATTATTTCAAAATTTGAGCTGGGATCATTACCGAACAAATTTTGGCATAATCAGCCACATCTATATACAGGGTGGACCATTTTAATCTATTATGGGAAATAGTTCGTCCCGTGAGCAGTTCCCAAAAAAAAAGGTCTGGACAAAAGTTTAAGAGTTCAATGGGGGCCAAAGAATGGCCCAACTCACTACCCCCCTGGGGGATAAAATTTTTTTTTTAAAGGGAACCCTATGTTTTTACAACGAATTCTTGTTCTACGAAGAAAAAAAAAGTAAAAAATGTCTATTGCAATTTTCTTATTTGGTCTCTTAAAGGGCCCAAAATTCGCAATTTTAGTAAGCAAATTAGAGAAAACAAAAAATCATGCTTCATTGACATGTAATTTGTTAATCAGAATAAGAGCTTGCTTAAAAAGAGGGTTGAATGGGGGCCAAAGAATGGCCCAACTCACCACTTCACTGGGGCCCTTCATACGGCCCTGCGGGTAAAAAATTTTTTTTTGATGGGATCCCTGTTTTTTTACAACGAATTCTTGTTCTACGAAAAAAAAAAAGTAAAAAATGTCTCTTGAAATTTTTTTATTTGGTCCTTTAAAGGGCCCAGAATTCGCAATTTTAGTATGCAAATTAGAGAAAACCAAAAATCATGCTTTATTGACATGTCATTCGTTAATTAGAATAAGGGCTTGCTTAAAAAAGAGGGTTCAATTGGGGCCAAAGAATGGCCTAACTCACCACCCCACTGGGGCCCTTCATACGGCCCTGGGGGATAAAAAAAAATTTTCTTAATGGCAACCCTATTTTTTTACAACGAATTCTTGTTCTACAAAAAAATTAAGTAAAAAATGTCTCTCGCAATTTTCTTATTTGGTCCTTTAAATAGGCGAAAATTCGCAATTGTAATATGCAAATTAACTGGTGACGACTTAAGTGACCGTTTTGTGCTCTCAGAGTGAGATCAATAATCGTTACTTCAATTGAGTGTCGTCTGTCAGGAAATCGTCTCGCATATAATCTGCCATTTTTTTATCACGAAGGGCTCACAAGAAAAATAAAAAGTTTTTCTCCAGCTAACGAACAGCAATCGACATAAAATAAATTATTTCTAGAAGATAAAACGAGTTTAATTGTCAAGACATAGACAAATAATACCAATCGAAATGATGCATAACATTAACAATGAAGCGTATGGCAGGATTCAAATATCTGCAATTGCACAGTTTTATGTGATTTCATAATTTTCGCTACGTCCTATTCTGCATAGGTTCGACCGGTACCTTATAGTAAACGTTATACGTACTATCTTGAGTTCTAGTAATGCTTGAGGTACCAGAGTAGGTAAGTTATAGAAGGTAAGTTATTGCAGATTTTTGCATCGAGTTACTGTTTCTTTACTGTTTATGTTTTATACTGTATTGATAGTAACTTTTTGTTCATTTTTTTACGCCTAAACTCGTTTCATCCTTATAAAATAATTGATCTTTTGTTTGTTGTTGTCGGTGAGCTAACGAAAAATTTTTTTTCCCTCTCTTGCAATCGCTCAATGATAAAGAATGGCAGACTATTCTGCAAATGAGATCGTTGATATGATTATGGTGTTAGGAGAATGTCAAGGAATTTATGTTCATGCTGCAGCACTATACGCGAGACGATTCCCTAACAGACGTCACCCAACTTACGTAACTATTCGTGAACTTACTCGAAGAGCACGAAACGGTCACTTAGGTCGTCACCGACGTCATCAGGTATATGATGACAACGATGCGCGTGTGCTGACGGTTCTTGATATTGTTTATCTCGATCCACACATAAGTAGTCGTTGTATCGAGACAGAGCATGGAATTCCCAAATCTACAGTTTTAAGAATCCTCAAGTCACAAAGGTTTCATGCTTACCACATAACTCTGACACAAGATTTAATGGCAGCTGATTACGAAGCTCGATTACAATTTTGTCGTTGGGGCTTACATACAATTAAGTTAGATCCTGATTTTTTTCGATACGCAATGTTTTCCGATGAGGCAACTTTTAAAAACAATGGTGAGTTGAATCGACACAACTGTCATTATTGGTCAGACGTTAATCCTCATTGGTACAGAACTGTTGATAACCAACATCGGTGGAGCGTGAATGTTTGGTGCGGAATCATCAATGGGTACTTAATTGGCCCATACTTTTTTGATGGTACCGTAAATGGACAGCGTTTTTTAGGACTCATGGAAAATCATTTACCTGGTTTACTGGAAAACGTTGATTTGGCCACCAGGCAACGGATGTGGATACAGTTATATCGAGCGCCACCTCACTTTGCTATGATTGTAGGGAATTTTTCGAACACACAATATCCAGATAGGTGGATCGGTAGAGGTGGTCCAGTTGCTTGGCCGGCTCGCTCACCGGATTTGACATCACCTGATTTTTATCTCTGGGGCTATTTGAAAAATGTTGTTTATGCACAACAGCCAACAACAAGAGACGATATGATAAACCGTATACGACGAGCATGCGATACTATTTCTCAAAATGTTCTTCTTCGTCCGGTAAATCATTTCCAGAAACGGCTCAATTTGTGCGTGAGAGAGAACGGTGGAAATTTTTAGCAACTAATAAACAATTAAAGACCGTTAACAAAGAAGACTGAAGGTGAGATGCAAGGGGATTCACGCGAATCAAGCACCCCGTACGTGAGAGGGAAAGACGACTCACGCGAATCAAGCACCCCAATGGGAACAAAAGTCAACTATGTCCACGTCGTTGTTCCTGGGTTCGGCAAAGTGTTGACAACAAGAAATTGTGTAATTTGGAAAAATGCTAAACAAAAAAAAGTAGCTCCAGAAAGCTTTGAAAAAAAATTATCTCTGTAGGTGGGTTTTTACTAATTTTGTAATCATTAGTTCATTCTCCGGCTTGTAGTATAATTAAAGCTTAATACGTTAGTACTTGTGTAATACAAGCTACATTTGTACGATTCCGGTCTGCCTTTTCATGTGATTTTTTTACGGGACGTTATCGAAACACGCGATAAATCAAGAAAAGTGACACATCATTGGAAAAACCATCTAATCAATCATGTAATTATCACGCTAATAATTTTCCATAGTTTTTTAAAACTTAATAAGGGTAGTAAAATTTCGTGTTATGATAGTCAGATAATTTAATTGCAAATTATGGGCCCAATAATAGCAACAATGGGAAAATGTCAAAAAAATTACAGATAAAATTGTTTTTCCATGACACAAGAATTCTTTGTAAAAAAATAGGGTTCCCATTAAAAAAAAAAATTTCATCCCTCAGGGCCGTATGAAGGGCCCCAGTGGGGTGGTGAGTTGGGCTATTCTTTGGCCCCCATTGAACCCTCTTTTTTAAGCAAGCCCTTATTCTGATTAACGAATTACATGCAAATGAAGCATGACTTTTTGTTTTCTCTAATTTGCATACTAAAATTGCGAATTTTGGGCCCCTTAAGGGACCAAATAAGAAAATTGTAAGAGACATTTTTTACTTGTTTTTTTCGCAGAACAAGAATTCGTTGTAAAAAAATATGTTCCCATTGAGAAAACATTTTTTTATCCCCCCGGGGAGTATGAAGGGCCCCAGTGTGGTGGTGAGTTGGGCCATTCTTCGGCCCCCATTGAACCCTCTTTTTAAGCAAGCCCTTATTCTGATTAACGAATTACATGTCAATGAAGCATGTTTTCTGTTTTCTCTAATTTGCATACTGAAATTGTGAATTTTGGACCCTCTTAAATACTACGCTTTAAGAGGATTGTTGAGACACTATTGATAAGTTATTTATTAGTCAGGGAGTCAGGGGTTTGAAAATCCGGTACTATTGACTTTGGATCGGAGGTAACGAAATATCGTTTAAATGAAAGATTTCAGTGCACATATTATGTCGATAAAAATTTTAAAGAACCGAGTGCGTCATCATAGTTTTCTGTTGGGAATAACTTTAAAAACGTGAATTTTTCCAGTTATTCCGCAATAACTGCAAATCAAAAGGTTTTAGCGAGAAAAGTTTAAATGAAAGATGTTCAGCGCATAATTTTACATGATTATGAGAAATTTAAAATACCCGAAAATTGTTTGCCTATCGAAAACATGTGGCAAAGTTGAAGAGTGCGAAGAACATAAATTATTCAAAAACACGGGGAAAAATCATTATTATTAGATAAAATTTGGATATTCGAAAGGTATTAGTATCTTAATCAAAGTGTGCCCGCTCCGGTATCCCAAAAACAAAATGGCTACCCATTACAAAGTTGCTAAGTTGAAACTTTGGCATGCTGTCTCTCGTGTCACCGTAATGGATCCCGATGAAACCAATAAAAATCGTTACATTACCTTTTAATACGCCAAATTTCAAAAGTTTCGGTCAGATTTTATTTCGTTAGTAACAAAAAATCATTTTTCACAGTGTGTAATATCGTCCATTTTTAACATAGAGATTTGCATAAAAATTTTTTTTATCAAGATGATTTTTTCATCAAGTGGCAAAAAAAATTATTGTAAGTCAACATATTTTTGACAAGCATCATCTATGGTTCATGACGAAAGGATTAATCAAATGGACCGAGAATGAATCTTCTACTATTTAGTTAACATATAAAAAATTTTTAGGCTGAGTCCGAAGTCAAAAAAGTAAATTAAGGTAGTTACATCCCAAAATTAGAATGTTATCGAATAAGTTATAATTCCAAGTAACATATCATACAATTGTTGTAATTTAAATGTATGATGCTGGCGCATGTACAGGCTACATCATGAACTTTTTCAGATTTTTCCCTCATTTGTGTATCAAAATATCGTGCAAATATAAGATTTACACTCTTTGTAATGAAAATTTTATAATGAACAACAAATTTTAATAAACAAGGGCTACTTTTTTCCATTATTCGAATAGCTATATTTTTATTATTTTAGATTTTCTGACATAAGTCATATTGATTGTTAAAAATTCATTTATTTATAAAAGATGAAAAAATTTTATAAACAAATACATATTAAGCATTTATAAGCCTTTTTTTGAAAAACCAGAGACCGTGAATTTATAGCTATTTCGATAGACAAAAAAGTATTTCCTGTTTATTGTAATCAGATGCTGATTGAAAATATTCATGTCAAAAAATAGCTCATTTTGTATGCAAACGATATTTTGATCAATAAATATGGGAAATATAAAAAAAATATATGAGGCGACCTATTATATGTGACAGTATCATACATAAAAATAGCAACAATTAAATTATATGTGCCTGAGTAGTATAATTTTTTTGATGAACTTCAAATTTTGGAATAAAACTACCTTAACGACCGCTACAAGTAAAAAAGTAAAAGTATCGTGTCTCGGCTTTTGTTGGTCCAACAGCCAGTTTCTTGTGTGAATTCATAAAAAAAATAGCACAATAGAATGCAATTTGTTAAAAATCTTTAGGTTAAAAATTGACGAAATTATACACTGTGACAAATGATTTTTTGTTTATAACAAAATTTACCCAAAAAAAACTTTTTAAATTCGCCGTATTGAAAAATTATGTCAATACCTACCAATTTTAATTGATTTAATCAGGCTCTATTTACGGTGACAGGAGGGGCAGTGTGCCAAATTTTAATCACTTAACAATTTTGCAATAGGTCACCATTTTTTTTTTTGGGTACCCGGACCGGGCAATTTTTAACTATACTAATACCTATCTAATATTCCAATTTCAACGACTACAAACATTTTTCTGTAAGTTTTTAAACAGTTTACGTTTTCGCGGTCTTCAACATTGGCACACATTTTTGGCAGGTATACAATTTTTCGGCTTTTAAAAATATCTCATTATCATGTAAAATCATCCGCTAAACTGATTCTAAAATTTGTTTACTTAAACCTTCTGCTTTAGAGTTATTGCAAAATAACTTAAAAGAATCACATTTATAAAGTAATATTGCAACAAAAAACTATGATGCCACGCTCGGTTTTTCAAACTTTTTTTATAGTAAAATATGTGCACCGAGATAATCATTTGAGTCTTATTTCGTCATATCCTATCCAAAGTCGAATTAAAATGCTCCGACTGTCTGACTATATAAGCGTAGAGATAAAAAGTTACAAGATTTTATTTATTCTTACTATGGGTCACTACGTCATTGTACTAATGATATTTTAAAAGTGAAAAATGAGGAGAGAAGTAAAGAGATTTTTTCTGTGTGCGTAGCATATGTACACATAAGTTCAGTATTTGAGATGTATAAGTATTATTGATAACTTGAACTACTGTTTTATAATTTTGGGATATTTTCATCTTTCTAAAATAAAGACATAAGAATGTAAATGATTAATAAATGTCTGGTATCAGGCATCGTTCAGAGGGTAATCCACTCTAAAAAAACTTATGTTATGGAGTAATTTTGAGAAAAGCTCGTTCGGGTTTGTTTAGTATTACAAAAATAAATAATAAAATATTTACCTAGCGTAAAATGACCGTAACTTATATGTTACAAACATTTTACATGAACAACATAAAACTAACATACTAATTTTTTATGCTCAATACCTTAATTTTTTTCTGCTAGATCCTGCAGTACACTTAGCGTACACAATGACTTCGTTAGTTTCGATATAAAAAAATAATTATACAATAATAGAAGTACAATAATTACGTTGCTTGGAATCTACAATATAAGTCCACAACTATACACAAATATTCAATGTTGATATCTTTAGTTAAAAATAATTATTAATCTTTACATGAATGTTTCATTTACACTTATTGTTTGCATTGAGTAAGTCTCGAATAAGAATGATAACGCTTAGTCAAATACCGTATCACTAGAGTTAAATTAAAAAGGTGAAATGTGTGACTATTTCCATTTATCAATAGCTTTTGGGTTTTGAAATGTGTTTATCAGAAAGGGAAAAGGCGGACAAGGTTAGTCGTAAAAACGCCATGCTCTGAAGAAAATGTCACGTTAGGATTATAAAAATACCGTATCATGATTTGTATGCCTTAAAAAGTACAAAAGTACACACTGCGCTGAAAGTGAGCCAGCGACTTCTTTCTCGCTTATCCATGAAGACACTATGCACAAGCCATTGTACATAAATCTCAAAGGTTAAAAAAGATATATCTTTTTTTTTTTCAAAAATTATACAGTGATTTTAAAGAAGCTGCCCACACATCCCTCCGTACCACCTCCTCTATCGCCCCTTTACCGATCAGGCTAATAGGTATCAACGTGGGGAATATCCCGATACTATTTTTTGAGCCGTTATCAGTGGCTCACGGCCAGCTAAAAAGCGTTGCATGCAGATATCTTGCTAGGTAGGAATGGTAAATGTAGCATAAAATCCTACCATATCAATTCCGGCCGATGAATCTTTTTACATTTTATTAGCAATAGTGTAACGGTATTTTCAATATTTTTTGTGTGATAATTGGTGTGGCTATGGTAAAGTTATGTACAAAAAAAGCACTATTTAGTCATTTTCAAGTGTTTTTTACATCATAACGAATCAAGGTTATGTTTCTGGCCGCTCAAATGCGATCAAGCTATTAGGTGTCAACGTGGGAATAGCCTTCTACTGTTTTTGAGCCGTTATTAGTGGCCCAGAGCTTTTTCAATGTGTATTTTGTCATTGATATCGTTTGTACACTAAAAAAATTAGCATTTTAATTCAATTGTATGACAGCATTCATTCAAATTCAATTAGACTCACAACAGAAAGTTGAACTTGCTTCGTATGTAGTTGATGCGTATGAATGTGTGGGTTCAATTTAATTGTACACGCATGTACGCTAAAAATAATTTTGTTCTAAAAAGCAAGTCTAGAAGCCGCGCTCGATTTAATAAATATTGAAAAATCGAACAAGTTGTAGTACGGGAGTATGATTAAATTCACGAATATTATTCATAATTTCTATAGGAAGATTAATATAAATATTAGCGTCCAATTTTTCAACACCTTTATAAGTTGCATGATCAATACTATAATATGTCTTCGTTACTACTTTCATTCGATTTAAAATCTTATCATTTAAAAAATCTGTGTACTTATTGAAACAAGTTAAGATAACATTTTTGTTTTCAATATTTCAGGGATATCAAATGTTTCAATCTTTCTTTCACCAACATTAAGTAAAAATATTGTTATGTTATCATCTAAAAAACGCAATTTCTTTTTATTTTTGAATTTAAAAAAATGGCCAAATAAATAAACATTTAATCGTTTTTCTAATTATAATGCATCTATTAATATTTTTTACAACCGGAAGTATTTCATGGAGATCACCTTTCAAAAAAATTAGTTCACCTCCGAAATAATTTTTATCATCGTATGCACTCGATGTAAGGTAGTAATAAAAAATCATAAACATTTTCTTCGCCACAATAGAGAACACTAAATATCCGAATAAAAATTTGTAATATTTGTAAAAAATCATTGAAGAGACAAACACATCTTAATAGACATCTATCCAATAATAAACAAGACAAAGGAGTCATCTGTAATGATTGTGGACATATATTATAATTCGTTTATTTAAAAAAAAATTTTTTAAGTACACGAATGAATTTGTGTGTAATTTTTCATCATAAAAAACATATGTATCATCAAAGACTTGTTGATACATTTATAATATAAGAATAAAGAAAACAAAATATTACTGTTTATATTTAATATATAGATGGGGGTTGGCACACGGAGCGTGCAGGGGGCGAAGCTATACTAGTATATATTGTAAAGGTGATAAATATCTGTATAAACTGTTAGATGTGTATCTATTTTTATGCTGCTTATGAGGCAAATAGATGGATAATATTTTTATAAACATAAAATGAGGATTTTAAAAGTTTTTAAATCATTGTCTGTATTCTACTAAATAATTTTTTCTTTCATATTTATAAGTATGCAGTTTTAGGTTTTAGGCGATCTAACTTTGTTGTTAATACTATCCATATTCTGATGTAGAATCTATAATAAATATACGTATACATACATTACCTAATTTACATCATCATACTATGTTAGAAACCGTGGTAGTTTTCGCGGATAGCTCAACTCAACCACAAAGACAGAACTTCCCTATTTCCATCATTTATATAAAGTTGTTATAATAGTATTGTATGCTTAACAAGCACCACTTCTCAAAAAGAGCCTTGATGTAACATTTTTGTAATGTATACATATTAAAGAATAATTATTGAGAAAATAAATGTAAATGTAAATGTTATTGCAATTCTTTTTTTTCTCATTTTAGTTTTTTCTTATCAAAATACAGAGTAATTTGATGATTTTCAAAAATATTTCAATAATTATACTTTGATGTGCATAACAAGTGATCATATGAATAAATAAAAGTATTGTTTAAGAAATTAAATTTCTAAGCTTCATTTTTAAAAGGCATACATTTTGTAGACACTTTTGGATTCCATATCGAAGCTAACAGTTTATTTTCAGACACTTTTTATAGGAGAGAAAAGTTTAGTCGGCATTTTTACGGCAGCGCTCCACGAAGAAAAACCAGTTTTTTCGACATGACTTTTTTTACATACATTTTATAAGTTTGTCTTTAATGACAAAGTTGGAGATCTTGATCAAATAAAACTTTTTTGCATCACACGTTTTACTCTAGCATTTAATGCAAGTGCTCTATTATGCAAAATAGTGACAAAAATAGCGAAAAAAACGTTTTTGGTTACAAGGGTAAGAGACCGTATCATCGAGCCCTGTCCTTTACCGAGGGTTTAAGTTATAATTGTATGAAAGAGCACAGCATAATATTTACTACGAGCATGACTCGAGTGGCGCGACCATTGCCGGAATCATGTACTATATTTGCCAGCATTAAAGCATTATGTCTTATAGGAAAAGTTACATATTTATTTAATATAAATTATATATTGTAAAACGTTCTTGGAAATCTGTGTTGAAGCATAAATATGGTTGCATATTTGTGATATCAATGACACATGTGTGCAGAATTCAGTAATAACCACAGATTTTCATGTATATAAAATGCATATGAAGGTTATGTATTACGTACTCTACATCAGGCTTACGTTTATATTATAAATCTCACTATATGATGGACGCTGAGTCAAAAATGTTGTTCTGATGACACTATTATGTGTTTGGTGCATTTAGATTGCTGCTTTACATCCGGCTCCTCATCTGTTGTACAGCTGATTTGACAAGTCCGTATAATTCCGAGCGTATTTTCCACTGTTAGTTAATTGTGTACTGTTTTGAGGACGCCTGAATATTTTCTTTAACAATGCACCTATACGTCTTGTTAAAAACACCAATTCCCAAGAATACTCGACGATAAACAATTTACAATAAATAAAAATGTAGCTTTTCCCATAAGACGTAATGCTTTTATGCTGGCAAATGTAGTACATGATTCGGGCAGTGGCAGCGCTACTCGAGACATGCTCGTAGTCAACATAGGTACTAATTCTTCTTTAAATGTATTGATATAACGTATTGTGTAAAAAAAGTATCAACTCGTAAATTGCACTCTCCTTAGTCTTTACATCATTTTTACATACAATCTTAATGATAGGTACATGATTCGATAATACGGTATCTTACCCCTATAGAAATGAGTTCAAAACTTACAACAAAGTGTTACATGCAAAAGTTGTGGAGATCATTAAGATGCCACTTTTTTGTACAGTAAGTTTTTCTCTTCAGTGCCGTCTTAAGGCTTTAATCAGCAACAATCGTTTTACAGTATACAGCTTATTTATATCCCATTGGCGGATGATAAGTTAAATCCAAAAGTCGTGAATCTTATAAAGACATACTTTTTTTTTGTTCCCTATTTTCGTTTATAGTATCGTCCTAACTCAGTATATAACAGAAACCACTTGAAAATATCTATAAAATAGTTTTACAACATATAACTTTTGTGTATGACATTTACGGATGCAATGTTGGATACAAAACTGACAGATCTTGTGAAAACAACCTTTTCCACAACGACTTGGTTTACAGTATTGTCTCCATACATTAAAAAACATTGTCCTGTAATGGCATTGAAATCAAATTTTATAGTTCAAATAACTCTTTTTGCTCCAACACCTCGTGGTTTAGTCATGTTTTATATGCAAGACATAGTGTTTTGCATAAATTTAGCCGCTAGTGCAACACCTAGATAAAGCTGCGTATACTTAGCCATCGGACAACAAAATGTTTTTAAAGTACAAACTAATGTTATTACAACTTTGGGCTTTAGACTCATTAATATATTGTAAATGCTAAGAGAAAATAAAAGTGTTTTCTAAATAAAAAAAGGAAAGGAGATGAACTACTGCTATTAACACTTTTTTCCAATTTCCTTTCCAGTTATAATTGCTACTCCTTTACGCTTTAATAAATTTACTACTTCCAGTTGGGTACAGTTACATAAGCTAATAGCTATATTCTAGTTTTTTATTAATATAACTAATACGCAAATGTTTAATTCAATTTATAAGAAGACTTCATGAATACCTTCAATGATTTCGATATTTCAATTTTGTATCATTACATAAGCCATCCCTAATACTTCGGTTTATTATTAACATAATTGTAGGACTAACGTTACAAAAAAGTTCATACAGTGGTATAGTGGTATATTGTTTATCATTTCCATTGCAAAATCTGTATAAAAATTACTCTTAGATATAAACACCTGGATATTTTTCGTAATCTACGCTGTAATACGTTTTTATGGTATATTTCATTAGAATGGAATTCACTTGTTTATGATAACTTTATGATAACCTTATAACAATTTAAGTTTTTGTCATTTTGATAAAGATTGACGAATAAGAAAATTATCAATAAAAAAACCGCTGCCAATTATTAGCACAAAACTTACTCATTTACATGTTCGACTTATCTTTTTGAATGTACACTGAAAAAAAGTCTTTTGCCATGCACTATTTTGTTTTTGAGGTTACAATGTCCGACATTGTAGAAATACCATTGTAATTTTACAACGTCGGACGTGGGTCTTTTAATTTCCTGCGCTGCACAAGGTAAATTTACTAAGCTGGGAATATATACATTTTAAGACGGTCTCTGTAAAATTATGTTATACGAATTTTGAAATAAGAACCATATTTTATCAAAATCAGTAGACTTTTGAGATATGGCTAATAAAGTATATACATAAATAGTTATTGCGGCACAGTGTCCCATCACAATAAACCCCCTACCCCGCCTCGGTGTCGGAGCGGTCGGGAATGTACGCACAGAGTGGGGAGAGAGTAATACTCCGCGCAAAATTTACCCTCCACCTTACCTCCTCCTCCCGCCAAGCACCGTTTTCTCCCTCCACCTCAACCAAGTAGGAGGGGGTGGCTATTTAATTTAGATATTGGAGGGGAACATTTGTCCTCCCGCTATTTCAGAGAGATATTCTTTAATAATATTATCTAAAGTATTAGATGAAAATGATCCCGGAAGGGGTATCCATTTCATTTTTCAATTTGATTTATCAATGATTTTTAATATAATGTGATTGATAAGGATAAGGAGTGAGATAAAGGTAAGTAAACACAAAATAAAGTACGTTTATTCATTTATTTTATAAATTATAACTGCATTTACAAGAATTAGAGTTAAGTAAACACAAAAATAAAATGCGTCTATTAGTATATTCTCGAATGTACAGCTTCTACAAGCGCATTTAAATAAAACGACGCAATGTTATAAATGAAATCGAATACACATTCTTTGCTTAAGTTTATGTCTTTCACTGTATCTAACGATAAGATTGTTTCGTACACATTCTCTACATCTTTATCATTTATATCACTAAGAATTTTTATCACGTAACTCGGCATATAATAGTCAATTTGCGCATTGTGTTCATTGTAAACTTTTTTTATGATGTAATCAACGAAGTACTGTACAATTACAGGCATAACATTAGATAAAGCGCTCAATACACGTAAATTACTATGGATAAACAGAAAAATAAATTCGTTTAAATTATCAAAGGTTACTTTTTCAAGCACTAAACTACGGCGATACTGTTTCGCAACACTACCACTTTTACGTTGCGTCAACATTTCTGTAATCTCAATCGCCTTCTCCTTGTAACTTACGGTGAATTTCAGGGACCAGTTGGAACCGTAAATCTTGATATCCTGCAAGTTACTTTTGTCAGTGGTGAAATACTTCTTGATATCAGCAAATGTCATTTTGAATACGCTCTAGATCGAAATTTCAAATGGAATACGTTCAAAATCAATGCTCAACAGTCGAACGGTAGGCTCCTAATCGTCATCGAGCAACTTCTCGTACTTCAGTCCAACCATGGCTTTTTTGCCAGTAGTGTAGCTATGGGGATTCTAGCCCACTTTTCCGGCAGCCAAGCTTCCCCGTACTATAGCACTTGCTACTCAGATCCCCATATTAGTGCCGGATTAGTCCTACTGTACCGGCTCAACTCATTATCAACAAG
>JAPYYV010006406.1:0-16111 GCA_030522625.1 Copidosoma aretas | reverse complement strand
GTTTTTATCCGAAACCTTGAGTATTGATAGTCTTGCTCAAAGAGCAGCGAATATCACTCATCTTGGTCTAAGAGAAGCAGGTATTGATAGTATTGGTCGGAACGCTGCAAGAGTTGATAGTTTTTGTTAGAAATGTTAATTATAGTCAGTTTTCGCTGGGAATTTATTAATGCTTTTTTTCTTCGGAGCCGTCGACATATGCATATCAGTAAATACTTATGCCTGCATATTATTTGAAGAACTATTTGTGCTTCCATTTATCAAACTACAAGACACGGGAACTTACGTATCTACATAAAGAATATCTGTTTAAGTCATGTTTATATATATATTTAATTGTAAGATAAACTTTGTAGTTCATCAAACAAATTTTTCAATCTCATTGTTTTGAAACACTTGAAATAGTCCCTTTCTTGATTTTAGAACAATTGTAAGGATTAATGTCACCCCTTGCGTAATAATATTTTCAAAATCACGAATAATAATTGAAAACAATTATTTATGAACGTTCAGGTGATCAAAATTTGTTTTTTAAATTTTTTTAGGTATTAAGTATATTTTATGTTATTTAGGGGTAGTTTTAACCCATGAAACGTAGCTGAATTAATTATCCTAAGTATTTTTAAGTTCTTCCTAACGTCTCTATTGAATTTTCTCGATTTTTTATTAGTAAGAGAAAAATTGTTACTTTGACGTGAATGTTTTCAAAATTTTTCCAGTTTTAGGGGTTGTTTTTACCCCTTACGTCAATATATTATTAAAATTATGTATCTTATTCTATAATGTTTATTCATGGTGTGCCAAGTAAAAAGAACAGTTCTTTACAAATATTTTCTAGAGTTTATATTATTTGATCCCCTGAAAATTTCACTAAGTCATTTGTTTGATACATTTTAATATACATTTTAACTTCTCTCTAGATTCTTTAAGATTTTCTATGATTTTAAAAACAAATTTTAATTTTGTAAAACTTTTTTCTAATTTTTTCAACGTTAGGGGATGTTTTCACCCTTTTAAGTAAAATATTGTAACTGCAGACCATTTTTTCTATATTCTGTATTACATAGGCTTGATTTCCGAAAAAAACCGCGGTGCACAGTAGGAAAAAAGAGTTTTTTTTTTCTGGAAATAAAATGGACCCAACACAAATGAACCAATTTTGATGATTTTCTTTTGGAGCATACTGATAATCGAATAAAAATTATGGAAAAATCATACTAAAGTCAAAATATGTCAGCTAAAGGGGTGAAAACTACCCCTAAAATTGAAAAATTTGTCAAATACTCAAGTCAATAATTGAATTATTCAAAAATTGTTAAAAAAATCATATACAATTGATAAATATTAGTAAATAAGTATTCATAGTGTCCTATTGTACGTAAAATAATCTATTTTAGGTTATTTAAGGGGGTTGAAACTACCCTCAGCAGAGCTATAAATACATCCAAAAGTGTTGCAAAAATATTTTTAATGTTTGCTTCATAATAATAAACATGTTTTATGCAATAGCAAACGATTAAAAAAATTATATAACATCAGGGGAGGAAACAAGCCCTAAAATAGAAAAAAATGCAGCAGATCTCTACTTTATAACCAAAATGGATTAATATTTTTTTATCAATATGTATTTAAGAGTATTAAAAAAAAAAATTTCGAAAGTTTGCATGAGCAAAAAAAAATTAATTTAAATTTTTTTATGGGTGTGAACTACCCTTAAATAAGCTTAAATGAATGAAATTTTAAAGATACATCATAAAAACTTGTTCTTGTTTGCTAAGTAAGAATGATTTTTTATCACACAATATTTTCCATGCATAAGAAATTTTTATACATGAGGGGTTAATACAACCCCTTAAATTCGGTGAAAGCAGCAAATACTTTTTTTAATGCTAATGTTATTGAAATTTTTATGTATTCATTATAAATGAGAGAATATTGGTCGAGACAATTTCTCAAGCTTACCTATACACAATTCATAATTCACATTAGTAAGATTAAGGGTGTAAACTACCCCTGAATAAGCTCATGTGAATAACATTTAGAGATGTTTTATGAAAACTTTCTTTTGTTTACTGAATAAAATGAATTCACTTGGAAACAATATTTTACCTAAATGAAAAATAATCACTCGCAAGGGTTAAAAACAACCCCTACAATTTGATGACTTAAGGAGATACTTACCTTATTACCAATCTTGATGGAAATTTTTCTAATTATCATCATAAATTAGAGAATATTCAAAGAAAAATTTTCTACCGTTTTACTATACACTAACAAAATCAGTTATGTTTGCTATTCCGATAATAAACTATAAGTTTTTGGTTTTCATCTTTTTACTTAATGCAAAAGTACTCCGCAACTTTTGGTAAATAAATACTATTCTGCCGTAAGAGCCTACCGTAGATTGGCTGTATTTAACAAGCTTTTTATCGACTTTCTTCAGTGTACATGGTCTGAATTTTCTTTCACTTAAATACATATTGATATCAAAATTTTTTTCTATAACTAAGAAAAATTTAATAAACGAGATATGAAAATTTTAAATGTATACAAATATACGTTCCTTTACAAGGGTGTCTTATTGTGAAGTTTGTTACAAGCGAAATTTTGTATAGTGCAGTGCAGATAGGCATACTTTTTAAACAGTGCTGCCAACACTACTTAACCAAGTGATGTTGGCTACAGGTGTCTTATGTGTTCACAGTTGCGCGTCCAAATGGGTCACTACCATGCGGTGAATTAAAGTATGTTAACAACGTAAATATCATCAACACAAGCTAATTTTTGCTAAAACTTGCAATGTTAGTGCTTAAAATTGCTAGTCCATTTATCAAAGCTTTAATTGCATTTGTAAACGGGTTGTATGTATTATTATGCAATTATTGTAAACGGAATGGAAAAACAAAGACAAAAGCCGTTTTTTTAATTGTTCAAGGGAACAAAAAACAAATTACAAACAAGTAATTCAATTACAAAAAAAAAAGTATTTGAAAAATTATACTTCTACAAAAAGTCGTTATATCTCTATGAAAATTTCCTTTAAACACAAATAAAAGATCAGGTAAAGGTATTTTGAAAATTCCTACTTATTCTGCAATTTGTAAATAATAAATATAAATAGTAACTGAATTCATAAACATTTAAGGATTGTTTTCTCTTCTTACATCATATTCTTGTTCAAATATGTATATCGTTCAGTGAAATAAAATCCATTTCGATTTTACATACAACTTTCGTTACAAATCTTTAAAGTTTAGTGTAAGGTATCTTCAAGGAGTGTAGCTTCAACCCACTTAAACTTACCAATTAATTAGCCAACGTATATTTGTATACATTTAAAATTTTCTAATTTTTTAATTAAATTTTTCCTTAGTTGTAGAGAAAATTTTCTTAGTTGTAAATTTTGATATCAATATGTATTCAAGTAAAAGAAAATTCAGACTATGTACACTAAAGAAAGTCGACAAAAAGCTTGTTAAATACAGCCAATTTACGGTAGGCTCTTACGGCAGAATAGTATTTTTTTACCAAAAGTTGTGGTGTATCTTTGTATTTAGTAAACAGATGTAAACCAAAAACTGATAGTTTATTATCGGAATAGCCAAACATAACTGATTTTGTTAGTGTATAATAAAACAGTAGACAATTTTTCTGTAAATATTCTCTAATTTATAATGATGATTAAAAAATTTTCCATCAAGGTTGGTAATATGGTAAGTATCTTCTTCAGTCATCAAATTATAGGGGTTGTTTTCCCCCCTTACAAGTGATTATTTTTTATTTTGGTTAAATAATGTTTCCAAGTGAATTCATTTTATTCAGTAAACAAAAGAAAGTTTTCATAAAACATCTCCAAAATGTTATTCACATTAGCTTATTCAGGGGTAGTTTACACCCTTAAACTTACAAATGTGAATTATCAATTGTGTATAAGTAAACTTGAGAAATTGTCCCTTCCAATATTCTCTTATTTATAATGGTTATAGAAAAATTCTAATAACATTTGTAATGAAGAAAGTATCTGCTGCTTTCATCGAATTTTAGGGGTTGTTTTCACCCCTAATGTGTGAAAATTCCTTATGTATGGAAGATATTGTGTGATAACAAATCATTTTTACTTAGCAAACAAGAACAAGTTTTTATGATATATCTATACAATTTTATTTATTTGAGCTTATTTAAGAGTAGTTTACACCTTTAAAAATATTTTAATTAATTTTTTTTTGCTCATGCAAACTTCCAAAATGTTTTCTTTTAATACTCTCAAATATATAATGATCGAAAAAAATTTTTAATCAATTTTGGTAATTAAGTAGGGATCAGCTGCTTTTTTTTCTATTTTAGGGGTGGTTTCCTCCCCTATTGTTATACATTTTTTTTTTAAGTTTGCTATTGCATAATACATGTTTATTGTTTTCAAGCAAACAATAAAAATATTTTTACAAAAAATACTCAAACTTTTGGGTATACTAGCTCGTTTAAGGGTAGTTTAAACCCCCTTCAATAACCTGAAATAAACCATTTCATGTACAATAGGACACTATAAATACTTATTTACTAATATTTATTAATTGTGTAGAATTTTTTTAACAATTTTCGAATAATTAAATTATTGATTGAAGTATTCGACAAATTTTTTAACTTTAGGGGTAGTTTTCATCCCCTTATCTTACATATTTTGACTTAAGTATAATTTTTCAATAATTTGTATGCGATTATCAGTAAGCTCCAAAAAAAAATCATCAAGACTGGTTCATTTGTGTTGGGTCCATTTTACTTCCAGAAAAAAACCCCTTTTTCCCCATTGGGCGGCGTCGCGGCGCACAGAGTGGAAAAAATTAGTTTTTGAGGACAGCAATCGATCCATCGACCACTTATTCATGAAAATAAAATAAAGTGATATTTGTGAGATTATGTACTATAACAACCTACAGCGATAATTCTATATTTCTCGAACATAACCTTTAAAAAAAGTACATTGTCAATAAATCGATCCATAAATGCTTGTAATTTCCATACAAACTCAAACGAATGTATATTTTTACATGAACCGACAAATTTCATATTTTAACGTTTTCTACTCGGTCAAAAACAATGTTTAATTGTTCCCGCATAACCTCCGATTTCCTTAAAATCAAATTTTTGAGAACAAAATTAAATATTTACGATAGCTTTTGAGTCGTTCAGTAAAAAGAAATATAATCGTCATTGTAAGTTTATATACTGCGATAACCGACTACGAAAATTTAATGCTTGTTTAACATAACCTCAAAATAAAATAAAATCGTCAATAAATATGTCGTTAAATGCTTGTAATTCCTACACAAACTCAAACAAGTGTATATTGTTACTTGTGGTGATGAATTTTATACAGTCTCTTAAAAGAATAGCTTTATAAACGACATAACCTCCAGTTTCCAAAGAATCAAGTTTTCGGTTACAAAATTAAATCTTAAAGTAAGTTTTTAAGTCGTTCAGTAAAAAAAATATAATTATAATTGTGACTTCATATACTGCGATAACAGACAACAAAAATTTAAAGCTTGTTCAGCATAACCTACAAAAAAATTATATCGTCTTTCAATTGGGCGTTAAATCCTTGTAATTCCCATAAAAACTCAAACTAGAGTAGGTTTTTACTTGAACTAAGGCGTTTTATATTATTACATCTTGTACTTTGTTAAAAACACTAGTTTAATGTACGACACAACCTCCAATTTCCTAAAAATCTAGTTTTCGGGAACAAAATTATATCTTTATGAGAGTGTTCAAGTCATTGTTAAAAAAAATATAATGCTATTTGTAAGATAGTATACTGCTATAACTAACTATAAAAGTTTGAAATTTTTTGAACATAACCTCCAAAAAAATAACATTGTTAATACATCGCTTTTAAAATTCTCTTTATTCCCATGCAAAATAAAAAAGTGTATATTATTTCTTATGTAGATACAATTTGTACTGTCGTATCTCTTGCTGTATCTGAGACGAGAATATTGAGTGAAATAACCTATCATTAGCGAGAAATTTTCAGTAAAACTCAATGCAAAAATCTGCATGATCAAGAACACAGGGTTAATTCGTCTACGTAAAGTTTACTTTGGAATCCTGGCAGAACGTGCAAGACAGATCTTGCAAAAATATCGAAATAAAAAATGTCACCATTGCCATCTGGAAATATTAAGAGAAAATCATGTAAAAATATTTTGTAAGAAATTCTGCGGAAACTTATACGTAAAATAGTTTTAAAACTTAAATGAATCACAGATGTATTATCAAAGAGAAATATTACTAGCAAGAAGTTATATTGTATTCCCCAGCAGAAATTCATAGTAGATTATTCTGCAGGAATTAATTTATGAGTTCCATAAATAAGTCTGATAGGACCAGATTTTTGTTGATCTTTGCGAACAAATTCTGTATAAATACTGGAGAAAAAGTAACAAGTGATGTTCAATTGCTAAAGATTGTATAATAATAACATTCATTTACCAACCGATTTATGAAAAATCTAATTTTTTTAAAGGTTAATTTCAAATTTCTGTAGTCGATTATCGCTGTTAATGATCTTACAAGTATTGTTGTATTTTTTTTAGTTTATGACTCAAAAACTTCAAGATTTAACCTTGTTCCCAAAAAACTAATTTTAAGGAAATTTGAGGTTATGTCATACATTACACTATTGTTTTAAACAAAGTAAGAAACATGATAATATAAAATTCGTCAGCTCGAATAAAAATATACACTTGTATAAGTTTGTATAATAAGATTATTCTACGAGAAAAATTGATTTATGAACTCAAAAATGAAATGTTTATTCTGTTATTCTCTTAGAATTCTCTACCTTATACGAGAAGACATAAATATTTTGACTCTTTATTGGAAATAAAAATATCATTTATACCACACCTAGCTTAAAGCAGACTCATAACCGTCCGCTGCGCGATCTGTAATGTGTCAGTCCCGGTCCAGGAAGTTGTATCATTAAATACACACCTCGGGTGGAAGTAAAGAATGCTCAGATTGCATGTTTGTCCTCTTGGCTTCGCTTCAGGTGATAATAAACATGCGATCTGGGACATTTTTTACTTTACCACCCTAGGTGTGCAAATAGCTATTTTATTTTAGTGTATGTAAAAATAATTGTAGTGATTAAATAAAACTACTTTACGGCTTTTTTTGCATGTAAAGAAAAAAATTAAAGAATTCATAAGCATGGTTGACGATAGGAAAACGTAGAAAAATGATACGAAGTTTAAAATAAAGAATGAAGTTATTTGAATTTTCCATGAGATCAAGCTACTACTAAAATTATATTTACAATTTTTTTACGATAAGATGAACTCAAAAATAAAATATTTATTCTGCTATCCTCTTAGAATGCTCTATCTCATACGAGAAGACATAAATATTTTGACTCTTTATTGGAAATAAAAAATATCATTTATACCACACCTAGCCCAAAACAGATGCATAACCGTCCGCTGCGCGATCTGTAATGTGTCAGTCCCGGTCCAGGTGAGTCGTAGCATTGAATACACACCTCGGGTGGAAGTAAAGAATGCTCAGATTGCAAGTTTGTCCTCCTGGCTTCGCTTCAGGTGATAAGAAACATGCGATCTGGGACATTTTTTACTTTACCACCCTAGGTGTGCAAACAGCTATTTTATTTTAGTGTATGTAAAAATAATTGTAGTGATTAAAAAAAACTACTTTCCGGCTTTTTTTGCATCTAAAAAAACAAATTAAAGAATTTATCAGCATGATTGACGATGGGAAAAAGTAGAAAAATGATACGGTGTTTAAAATAAAGAATGTAGTTATTTTAATTCTCCATGAGATCAAGCTATTTCTAAAATTATATTTATAATTTTTTCACGATAAAAACCGCTGCCAATAAATCAGCACAAAACTTCCTCAACAATATTATTCTGCAATTATTTAACTGAGAAAAAAAAATTTTAGAATGATTGTAAATGTGAAAAGAAGCAATTTTCATGCTCTATGATGCGGAATTATCTTTAAAGTAAAATTATGATATTTACCTAAATAGTGCAAAAATATATGTGCGATTCTTTTGAGTTGAAAGTAATTAAAAAAATAACTAAAACTTATTACTGAAATCGATATACATAATACAACTTACTATCTTGTAGCTAAAATATTATTGAATTATATGAAGCTATTCAAGCATCTATAGAATATAACTATTTACAAAATCGAATTAAAATTTTTTCTGTCCAAAAACAGCAAAAACCGTATTTTTTCAGTATCAAAAATCGTTATAACAATTTTGATAGGGTATGAAACGTCGAATCATTTTGAGAACCTATTTAAGGATATTAAATGAAAAATTTGGAGCCCTAGATCATTGAAATTATTAGGAGGGTTTCTGAGATACGACTGACTCGAGAAAAATAAAAAACACGACATGACGTAATAAAAAGTTTTTGAATTGAAAATAAAGCTTTTTTGATGCTCCATCATATACAACTATTTAGAAAAATTTATTTTAATTTTTTTTACCTTAAAAGTAGCAACAACCCGCGTTTTAGGCATATAAAATCGTTGTAAAAATCTTAATAAGGTATACAGCTGAAATTTTTTTGTGAGACAGACATAGGAAAATAAAAACAAACATTTTTATCCTCGAAATCACTTGAAGAGTTTTTAAGATATGACGGATTTTCCACAAAAATCTTAGTATTTCTTTAATAAAAACCAAACAAAGTAAGTTATTAAGATAATTTAAACGGAAAAATAGAGCTATTTTAAAGCTCTATTAGATGTAACTATTTATAAATCCACATTAAATTTTTTTTATCCTTAAAAAAGTTTTAAAAAACGGTTTTTGACTTTAAAAATGGTCATTAAAATCGTTTTCTTGTTTTCTTTGTAAAGAAGCAAGAAGAAAATAATTTTACATTTTTTGATTTTTGATATAATCACATAAGATACATGATTTTTATAAATTGAAACAACTCATGTAAAGTAATAAATTTTGAGGCATGAAGTCTCTTCAGAGCTCAGAAATCAATAGAAGTCGTTACTTGGATGCACTCGTAAAATTTCGGGATACTGTACTTTTTAGCACTTCTGTTGTTTTATCACGCTCATTGACATTGGTATTTTATTTAAAAATTTTCCAGTCGCAGTGGAATATGCAATAATCCTAAACAAACTTAAAAAAGCTTCGTAAAAAATTATGTTTTATTAGGCTGAGCACGTGCATTATCTCTCAACGTGTTACATTTTATTTGTGTATCTTTTAAGACTTTGGAATGACATCGATCTATTTATTAAATTTGTTAAAGGTTAAAATTAAAACTTAATTATTTTTAAAAAACTAGTCTTAAGAATCAAGTGCTATACTAAAAGTCATGATCAGGGCATGCGAGGTTGGCGCCCGGAGAACGCAGGGGGTAAAGTATATATATATACATATGTGTTTGTATATACATATGTATATCTTCACTCGTATACAGTTGTAAGGAGTTTAGATTTTCGATCCTTCTCACCGCCCCTTAACCCCCTTAATTTACGAGCGAATTCGTTCGATTTTTACGTGATTTGCACAATCAGATTTTGTTTTCTCGCCCCCCTTGCCACCCTTTAACCACCCCTCGCCACTATCTTCCAAATTGACTTGTTTTCTATATGTATGCACGTCAGAAAATTTGTTTTAAATGAAAGTGGTAAATGAACTAATTACTACGCAAACCCAATCACTGCGCACCAACTAATGACTGCACCAGACCCAATTACGCCTTTCTTTGGTATAATTATAGTATTTATATGTACGATAAATTTTGCTGCTTTTTCTGGCTGTTTTTAGCATTTTTCTTAGTATTTTATTACCATATTCTATTTAAAATGTGTATTATTTTATAGTGAATAAAAATGTTTTTGAGATATAATAATATTATTTAATGATTTTTCGACTTTACATTGCGGTAATCATTCAGAAGCGCTTTTTTTGAAAGGGTTGAAAATACATACTAATTGCGCAAACAAGATAAAAGTTTCTTTAAAGCTTTTATTGAAAATTTCGAGCAAAATCATAAGTCTTACAATGTTACTTTTTGTTATCGACCGCTTATTCAACGACCAAAACCATTCTGATTCAAAAAATAACGTTCGATCTCCCAATAATAACAAAAAACCATTGTAACCGAAACAAAAGCATTCCTAATATTATATCGTGAGTTTATTGATTATACTGTGAGTGTTATGCGCGGAAAATATCATTTTATTTCTCGCCCTGTGCCTCATCGAATAGTAACTTCACATTTGATCACTAATATCAATGAAAGTAAAACTTACTAAATAAACTATGCGAGATTGATTGGATCATCTTCCCTCACCGTACAAAACTGGAAGTTTCTGTACGAACTAAATTTAATTATTTTGATAGCTGGCCTCAATAAGATACCGTTGGATGTTCAGACTTGAACTAACCGAACTTTGTTATGAGAACCTGGCAGAACACTTGTTATTACGCCTTTTTCCCAACGATTTCTTTCCATGTTGTTATCTAAAATTAGAACCAAATCTCCTTATTTTAACGGTACATCGCTTCCGTGTCAATTTTTATGTGGTAATAATGTAGGAAAATATTAACGAAGCCATCTTTGCCAAAATAAGTCTGCAAAATACGTATTGCGATATGCGCGATTATTTTCGCGTACAAAAATTTCGTGCTTGAAATTTCCCAAGCTGAATTTGGCCAGAGAATGTTCCAAGTAGGGATTAATACTTCTACATCTCGAGGTACTATTGAAACGTTGGTAAGCAGACAAGAATTCACAGAGTGCTCGATCTCCTTGGCAGGAAGATTGGCAGGACTTTTTTGCTTGGCGCTTGATCTTTTAATAGAATGATTAAGGCCGTTCTTACAGAACAAATCAATCTCATTCAAACGCCACCTATGTGTGAGGCCGTTTGAGGGTTAAACTTCCACTCTATCTGATTTTCATCTGCGAATTTTTTTCATTTTACGTGATCTAATTCTTTTAAAACTTGTTTTATTTCGTTGCTCATGTCATGAAAGTTTGTTCCATTATCGCAATAAATAACACGTGGTGTTCCTCGCCGAGCAGTTAAACGTCTAAAAGCCATGATAGCTGAGTCAATACTTAGACTGTGTGCAAGCTCAACATGGATAGCGCGTGTTGACATACAAGTGAACAACGCTCCCCAACGTTATTTGCGTCTTCTTCCAATTTTTACTATCATGGGTCCAACGTAGTCTAAGCCACAATGAGTAAACGGGTCAACATGATGCACGAGACTAGATGAAGGTAAAGGTGCCATTTCAGGATAAGCTTTGGTTGCTCGGAAGATTTTACAGATGATACAAATATTTGCAATTTTTGAAGACATCGGCTCATGCCTATTATCCAATATTTCCGTCTCAGATCATTTACAATAGTTTTGTGACTAACATGATGGTACTTTCCACGATAATATATAATGAGTAATTGACTTGAGATTTTTTTTGCTTTAAGAATAATTGGTGATTTAAACAATTTGGTATAAAAAAGTGCCAAAAATCCTACTTACTTTTATAAGTTCTCTTATCGACCTTACTTTCCTGGGATGAAGGAAAGATTGGGCATAAAAATCGAAGGTAGCTTTGAAATAGAATTTATTACTGTAATAGATACTGATATTATCTCTGCTAGGTATAATACATACTTTTATATTTATTAGAAACTTGCCATGGTGACGAACTAGGGTGTTTGTTCTTTTCTGAATTACGAAGAAAAAAGTTTGACGTAGGAACAAGAGATCGTAAAGCCATGGATCGTATGACAACTATGTGGACCAATTTTGCCAAAACTGGGTAAAATTCAAGATTGTTTTATCATTAATTGGATATGTTCTTATTATTAATTTTTTTTTTTTTTTTTTTTTTTATTGCGGTATAGTAACCCGATGCCAGAAATTAATGAGCTTATACCAACAAAGTGGAGCCCGTTGGAGAAGAATAAAAAAAATTATCTGGAAATTAATGATGATCTTACATGTGCCGAAAATCCTGATGATGAAGTGTGGAAATTATGGAAGCCATTACTTGAATCTTTATAATATAAATACATTTTTTAAAAAAGCGTCTGTAAATATAATGGTAAAGTTGTGAGAACAAACTATTTTTATTATGGCATTTAATCAAACTTGTTGGTTGTGGTAAGTACAGTTAATACATTTGTTTGTTAAGCTGTGCCTAAATCTTGTACTTAATGTTTATATATATATACGTTATATGTATTTTTAAATGAATTGCTCGCCTTGCAGCAGCACCGCCACCATGAACACCTCCACCACGACCACCGACATCATCACCATGACCGCTGTCACTGCCACCACGACCACCGACATCACCGACACGACCACCGACACCGCCACCACGAGCACTGACACCGCCACCACGACCACTGACACTTTCTCCACGGCCGTCAACATCACCGCCAGCTGCATCGCCGCTCAACTTTCCTCTTAATACGCCACCACCTTATTCGGGTAAAGAGGAGAGGGCTGCAAAGGCTGCAGCTCGCAAGGCTAGGAAAGCGGAGGTAGCCGAGGGGAAGGTGGTCAGGGAAGCCGAGACTATACCCCGCATAGTGGCACGGAGCATCAGCGTTGGGTAAGGAAGGAGGCGAGGGCAGTAGAGCGCAAAGCGGCTAAGGCGGAAGCAGTGTTGAGAAAGTGAGTGGTGGCAGCAGCGAAGAAAGTAGAGTGACATGTCGACCCGACCGGACGCCGACCTACATGACCCTGGATGGTGGTACCTAAGGAAAAACCTCCAGCGGCTCAAGTGAGCAGTAAGGCCGTCTGAGTACGGTGTGGGAAAATAGTCGGCTCTTTTCAGGGCCAACAACCGTTAAACGTTAAAAATGCTATTCACTTTAGACAAGCAAAGTCTCATGATAAAAGATTGATTCTCATGTAACTAGAGCCTTTTTACTTATTGCGTAATTGGTAGAGATTGGCCAAGAGCGAGTAAATTTGAAAATAATGTTTGGAAATATAAGCATAAAGTGAGTTTCATTTACAGTTTTAATGAAGATTATAACTATATGTTACAAAATAATCTAATCGTATGATTTTTTTTGCAAGCAAATCTTGAAAATAATTAAGTTTGACTAAACTTTATGAGTTCGCTCGCAAAGAGCGGAGCCACTTGGTAATTAAAAAAAAATCAAAAGAAAGGCAAGGGCCCCTCCCCGCCCTTTACCAGTGAGAATCAACCCGTTTGTGTATTAGCAAGAACTAGCACACCTCTCCATAATTCCTTTTTTTCTTTTTTAAATTATTTACATATTTTCTTAACTTTATTTTTTATAATACACTAGGGGGCTCCGCCCCCTGCGCACTTCGCACGCCAACCCCCAACTATTAATCAAACATATTTTCCATTATTTTTGAAGAAAAATGAAATGATTTTCTGTTTTATAACAGATAGTTTAAATTTTTTTATTTTAAATTACTTTTTATTCAATTTTTCAAAATTTTGTTTTTCAATTTTCCCGTTCTCAGTCAGTCTCGACCAATCACAGAACGAATGAAAAGGCTTTAGTCACGTGACGATTAATCTTTTATCATAAGATTATCATAAATTTCATAAATCAAAAGTGATCTCTGAAATCACATGTATAATATCTTTACGTTTTGCAATGCACAATAATAGTGAGCTATACAAATGTGGTTAGAGCAGAACACTTTCTTCTCCTTATACTCTTCAAATAAAGAGCTTAGTGATGGACAGCCGCATTTCTTCAAACTGTGTGTATTTCTTGATGAAAATAAGTATAAAATAGACTCTACGTAAGAGTTTTAATATTTTACCGTGTATGCATACCTGTTCGGCAAAATTGCTTCCAACCACTTTGACTCTTTATGTCCCTTCACAAACACTTGATCATCTTTGCGTAAAACATAGTGAACAATACGGTAGAGGTCATCGCATAAGATATCACCAGATTCTCTAAAGCAAACCATGAAACTTAGTTTCAAACTAATGAACTTGAAACCTGTCTTCTCTTGACCGTTTGTCCATGGACATGGTGGTTTCAGAAGAAATACTAATTCTTCAACGTCCCTTTTCATCTCTAAAACAGCCACCTCCTTGAAGATACAACTATTTTTATAAGTGTTGAAGCCTTGAAGGTCAATAATGAACTTTTTCATGATGACTTCTTCCGTCAGACGATGAGTTAAAAATGATATCTGTTGCTAAATGAGCCTCGTAATACCCTCCTTCTACTCTTAGTCCACCGCAGTCAGAAAATCCGAGTTTTTTTTTTCTTAAATTAAATAAAGTTCGGTCAGAGCAATATTTCTGAATGAAACTTTTTGGAAGTTTAAGCTAAGATAATTAGCTATAAGAAAAAAATAAAAGTAAACCTTTAAGATGAGATTCTAACTTCTAAATTTAGGGTAAACTGTCAATTTTATAGTGAAAACTTTTTTTCTACGCTAAGGCTTTGAAAAGCTGCGTTTCTTGAGCTTATAAGGTTCGACCAAACAAAAATAATTTGACCTGCATGAAATTTTAAAATAGAAGAATGAAAATAACCAAAAAATATATTTCGAAAAATGTCTAATTTCAGTCAAAAACTTTCTACAATAATATTTATGTATACTTTAAAAGTAAATACTTCTAATTCACTGGAAAAGTGTTTAAAAAAAAAATGGGTAAATATGTCCGCCTTAGCACGTGAAACTAAGATGGTAAATCAAGTTTCCCTTGGTTTTTTTTAAGTTAAATTAAATTTAGTTTCTTCGGATAAATATTTCTGGACAAACCTAATTAGAGATCAAAGCTTAGAGAATTAGCTATTAGAAAAAAAATATTGAATATAGAAATGTACTGCTGACCTACACTTTTTGAGTAATATGCTGATGTTATGGTAAGAATTTTCCGTATATTTGACATATTCCGAAAAATTGGTCTGGCATTTTCATTAAGCCATTTAGAAATTTGATGCAAGTCAATTTATTTTTGTTTGGTCAACCCTCATAACCTCAAGAAATGCAGTCTTTCAAGGTCAAGGCGTAGAAAAAATGTTTACCATAAAATTGACAGTTTACCTTAAATTTGGGGGTTAGGATCTCATCATTATGGTTTACTTTTATTTTTCTTTCATAGCTAATCATCTCAGCTTCAACCTCCAAAAAGATTTATTCGGAAATATTGCTCTAACGAAACTTTGTTTGATTTTTTTTAAAAGTGCAAGAGAAGCATAAGGGTAGCCTGAGAGTGTTATTAAAATGATTGTCGGTCCGGAAACTACTCTTTTTACTCCCTTTCCCTGTGTGTGGCATAATTTCGTTAAAAGGCTCAGTGATTTACTTACAAGTTATATTTAATACTTTTTTCACTTTGTCTCTTCCAAACAATAATAGTATGTACTTTTCCTTGACGGCTTCTCTTGCCTTTACCAATCGATAAAGTACGTCTGTATCTTACTCATACATGTTTACGCTTCAACCTCTCGAGTTTGTAACGTTCTAAACTGTATTGCACAGCTAAGACTCACATAAAAACATAGGTTTCATGTTTTATATAAATACTTATAGTTTTAATTGAATGTTTAGGTCATGAGTAAGTAATATGACTATATTCGAAATTAACTGACACTATGCCTCCATTATAAAAGTTCATGATTATATGGTATTCAACAACGTAATAAATTTACCCTCTCAACGTTTCCCATGCATTATGATTAAGCATGAAAGAAAAAAGAGGTATAAATGCTTGTTATCAACAAATCAGATTGTTCAATTAAACATTCCTGGGTGCTGAAAAGTATTTTCCAACCCCAAATATATTATTTATTCCTTGTCCCGTTATCCAGCTGCCGCGAATAGCATTATAGAAAACTGCTATATGGATGATTACTTAGATAGTTGCAAAACGTTGAAAGAAGCGATAGAACGCGTTTCTGAAGTAAAAGAAATAAATACGCATGCTAATTGAGAGATGCACGGGTGGGATAGCAACTACCCTCCCGTTCTATCTAAAATGCTCGCAACCGAAAATTCAACAAAATTGTTAACTCCAGAAAAAGATAACGTAGTAGAAAAGATTTTAGGGCTTCATTGGCTT